>ML242784.1:19689-77532 GCA_005239495.1 Nicotiana undulata
AAATTTTTTTTTTGCGGGGTGGGTGGTTAAGCCAATCAAAAACACACCCTATATTATCCATATTTTACCCATTATTACCCATTTGGTTACTCATTTTTCTAATGGATAATATGGGTAATTACCCATATTCGACCCGCTTTTAAAAAGTCAGTTACCCAACCCATTTTTAATGGGTTGGGTTGGGTAAATAACCATTATTTTTAACCCATCTTTCCAGGCCTAGTGTCTAGCTCATCGTCACTAACTTCAAAGAGTTTTACCTGTTCCACCAGGTCGGCGTGCTCCCTATAAGCCGTGTCCAACTCTTCTCGAAGACTCTTAGCCTCTCCTTCACGTTGCTCGCTGAGAAGTTTGTACATGTCTCTCTTCTCAGCGAGCTATTTGGCTTTGGCCTCGAATTGGCTCAGCTCATCTCGGTACCAAAGGAAGGTCTCTTGGTGAAGCACCGAGACCTGCAAATATGAGAAGAAAAATCAGGATCACCAATAACCGAAGCTGAAAAATGAAAAGGTTAGGCAACACCTTACCCGCTTTAGCGCCTGTTGTGCTTCATTGAGTAGGCACGGAGAATCCACCTCGTTCATTTTTGTCTGATCTTCTTCGGTCACCAGGCACCAGAGGTAACTAGCCACCCCAACGGTGTGGAAAGAACCCAGGCATCCTACGGAACGGCGATGATAATTGACCGCTTCCGACCAGGGTCCGCACTCGAGGCAAGAAATTGGTTGACTAGTCTCGGGCTCGAATCAGGCCCACCTGCCCCCGAGGATGAACTCTTCCTCGACACTTCTAGGTCACCTAATCCGGTGGCGTCCTCCATGGAGGTGGAGTCCATGCCATCAAAAAGTCTTTAGAGGGGATCATCTGCTCCATGGACCCCCTCATTCGATCTCTCCTTCGTCGTTTGAGTTTCACTGAACATCAATTCCGTGAACGAAGGCGATCCCCTTATGTTAATGACACTAGGTGGGGCAGAATTGGCGTCTTGAGTACTCTCGACCCTCAATGCTGCATCGGCCTCTCAAACTTGAGGGGGATTGGCCTTCATTGCTTCCCCCTCAACTGTCACCCGTTCCTCGGGTGAGGTGGCCTATGGGCCAAAAAAAGATTGTCTTCTTCGGGCTCGTCCCTGAGCCGGAAGAGTGAATCCGGGTCAAGCACTCTGGAGATGGTTCTCTCCTTTGGCTTACGCACCAGCCTTTTTCACGTTTTCTTTTTCTCCGTGCTCCGGGAACTCGGAGTCCTCTTTCTTTTCTTCTCTCTGGAACGCCTCGGAGTAGGTGAATCCACATGAAAGTCCTCGCCACTAAGTGGAGGCCTAAGCGCAACATCCTTAGGCAAGCCCGCAAAGGGGAATAAAAGAAATATGGACTTGATAATAAAAGAAGAGGCCTAACGGAACCAAATCGGGAAAGAGGTCTTACCATGGGAACGGGCCTCCCAACGGCCCTTCGAGAGTTTCGTCACGAGTGCTCAGAGTAGGGAATATGTGAAATGATACCCTTGACCTACTCCTTAAGTCGTGGGACAACATTCGGGACTGGAGCGACGACTGCATCACCACGAGTATCGATAAGGAAAAAAGAAATAAACATTCGAAGGAAAGATATACTTACGTGATGCATTCCACTTCTGGGGGATTAGCCCACATGCAGCCGGAATCAAGTCCGAAGTCCTCATTCAGACAAAACAGGCTTGCCAGCCTCGATCTCAGTCTTCATCGATACTTGAGAATGGGGCTTTACTGGCCCGGCGCACGAGCTTTATTAGGCCCCAGGAATATTCAGGAACTGTACAAATGAAGTAGGTGATCCATAGTGAACTAATATAAATCAATTTTGCTTACAAAGAATCGAAGGAGGATCACAATCCTCAACATTGAAGGATGAATCTGACCAATGCATACCTCGTATCTCTTACAGAAGTCTATGATGACCGGGCCTATTCGTCCCAATGTGAAGGGATAAGTGTAAAAATTCAGATATCCCTCAACATAGGTGGTAATGGCCTCCTCGGGGTTAGGGACCACTATGTATTTATCGGCCCGGTTGCAGTCTTTCTGGACCATATGGAGGACCTCTTCAGTGTATCTCGAGACCTCCTCACACCGACCCTGCACGGAGGAAGGTTTTTCAACCGTGAAATCGTCATTTACCAAGCATCCCCCGGGGATGAACATCTTCAAGGGGGGTTCAACTGCCGGTTCATCTACGGCCAGGCCCGGAGCGGTCTCTTCGACCATAGTAACCTACCGCGAAGTAGAAGGAGCCTCTTTCTGGAGAACGGTTTTGGAAGTCTTTACCATTCTTTTAGAAAGTAAAAATGGAGGAGGATGTGGAAAAGATGAAGAAAGAATGGAAGTTGGAGGATTAAACTTATTATCTTGAGAAGAAGATGGGTAGAAAAATTCTTTGTAAAAGACCTTGGAGTAACGGGGGTAAAAATGCTAAAGAGTATTGTAAATCTAAGGGTACGGGGGTATAAGGATTGATATAAAGTGAAAATGAACAAAGGAATAGGTATTTATAATAGTTAGGCGATGTTTCATGTGCAGGGATGGCCAACCAGCGGTCTACATGCATTTAATTCCATTATGACGTGGCTGATGAGACGTTTCGCGCTTTTGTCATTTCTGATACGACGTATCGAAAGAGGGATCGGGGATCTCATGTCATTTCTCATCAACTTATTCTTATAGAAAGGAGGGGACTATCTATATACGGGTAAAATCGAGCTTGTGGTGCACTCCAGCCTCCGACAAGATAAGGCAGACTCGAGACATGGTGACAAGGGGCCGACATCGAGGCAAAAGTCTCGTCGACTCTGAATGTGGGGGCATGACGCCGCCCTCAATAATATCGGGGTCGTAGTTACAGATTGGTATTGACCTCAAAAGACTTCAAGGAACATTATCAGACACCGAAATATGAGTGACTGATCGGATATCACGGCGGGGATCTCAGAACGTATCTATAAGGAGTCGTCAATTAGTTAATCAGAAGATTTTTTTACCTTTTATAGAGTTTTACCTAGAGTAGGACTCCCCTCCTATATAAGGGGGTCTGATAATTCACGACACACATTGTAACACGTATTCCCATGCAATATATTATAATTTTTCTATGTTATTAGCTTTTTCTTGATTCATTATTGCTGGCAACAGTGAGCCCAGATCGAGGGCGAAGATTGCACTAAAGTTGAAACTATCATATGCGTGTGGTTTGAATTTATTCTTATCTTTTCTTGTTCAATCTAATCCAATTTATTGCTTTGTGTCAAATTAATATGTGTATCCGTAAAACCACTTACGATCTTAATTGTTATCCAGTTTTAAAGGTAAAAACTTGAAATTAGGCAACTTTGTTTTGTTATATATTAGGTATAGAGTATATGTGTTGTGTTGTCAAATAAGTAATAACTTCAAATGTAACGACCCGACCGATCGTTTTTGAGAGTTAGAGCCCCGATCCCCTAATAACTACTTTCTCCATGTTGGTTTATGCTATTGGGACTTGACAAAGTGATTAATTATGGAATTCGGAGAGTTTTGGACACTTAGTCCCTAATTGTGAGTTTATGCCTTAAAATTTGGACCGTAGTCGGAACTGTGTGAAAACGGATCCAGAATGGAATTTCGTTGACTCTGTTAGCTCCGTTGGGTGATTTTGGGTTTAGGAGCACGTTCAGAATGTGTTTTGGAGGTTGGTGGTAGATTTAGGCTTGAATTGGTGAAAGTTAGATTTTCGGCAATTTCGGCCGATAGGGGAATTTTGAAATCAGCTCGGAATGGAATTATGGAAGTGGCTGTAGGTTCGTAGTGTCATTTGTGACCTGTGTGTCAAATTTGAGGTCATTCGGACTAGGTTTGTCGTGTTTTGGCATCGTTTGTAGATTTTGAAAAAATGTTAAGTTCTTAGGCTTGACTCCATGTTTAATTCTTATTTTTGGTGTTATGTGATAAGGTTTGAAGGCTCGACTAAGTCCGAATGAGGTTATATTACTGGTTGGTAGGTTTGGTTGAGGTCCTGGGGGCCTTGGGTGTGTTTCGAATGCTCAACGGGAAGAATTATAGACTTAAGAAACTGCTGGTGTGCTGAACTTGTCAATTTCGCACCTGCGGATGTTGGACCGTAAGTGCGCCCCGCAGAAGCGAAGAAGAGGTTGCAGGTGCGGTTTGAGGCACGAAGTCTAGTGGCCGCAGATGAGGCTCAAGGAATGCAGAAGCAGAACCGAATCTGCGAAGAAGAGAGCGCAGGTGCGGTGCCTGGGGAGTTAATGAAATTCCCCAGATGTGGAGCCCTAGTCGCAGGTGCGGTCCCATGAACCACATATGCGGTAATCGGTGGGCAGATTTAGAAAATTCGAGGGTTTGAAATTTCATAACACAAATATCGAATTGGAGCTCGGTGGGAGACGATTTCTCGAGGGATTTTAAAGGGGAATCATTGAGTAACAAATTCTAACTCTAATTTTGACTATAATACTATAATCTATTGTTGTTTTCCTCTTCTAATTAAGGAATTTAAGAGTAAAATTTTGAAAATGGGGGAAAAAGTTCCCCAATTGAAAATTTGAGTTTTGAGTGATATTTTGACGTCGGATTTTAATGATTTTTGTTCGAGTGTGCTCGTGAGTGAACGGGTGTTCATAATTTGTAAATTTTACCCGATTCCAGGGTGTGGGCCCGGGGGACTTTTTGGGGCGATTTTCCTAATTTTGCGTTTTAGCTTTGAATTAATTAATTAAATTAGTTACTTAAAGTTATATTTACATTATGCAATTAATTTGAATTGATTTTTGCCTTTTAGAGTCGGGTACTCGTGGCAAGAACGTGATTTCAAGTTGATTTGATCGGTTGAGGTAAGTGGCTTGCCTAACCTTGTGTTGGGGACTTTCCTTTAGGTTGCTTGATAATATTTGATGTATGGGCGCCGTGTACGTGAGGTGACGAGTACGTACATGAGCCATTATTGCAAAAACTCCATTTTTCCTTTAAATCATAAACTGTTTTCTCTTATTAATTGCAAATACATGTTTTAAATTGTTTAACGTAGATTAAAAAAGCATGCTTATGTGTTTAATTGCCTATTTGACACTCTGCGCGCCATGTTTAGTTAGAATACTATTTTCCCTATCTGTGATTTGATAAATTGTAAAGACTCATTGCCATACCTATCATCTATTCGTGCATCGCATATTTAAATTGGGACTACGGATGTATTCCGGGAGATCCCTATATGCTGCATATTTATTTTGGGAATATGGACATATTCCGGGAGATCCCCTTGTACTGCATATTTAAATTGGGACTACAGACGTATTCCGGGAGATTCCCTTGTACTACATATTTGTTTTGGGACTACGGACGTATTCCAGGAGATCCCCCTGTACTGCATAATCATCTGGAACTACGAGACGGTATCCCGGAAGATTCCACTTTGTGTTTACCTTGTTCTGAGCCCAGGGTTCCCTTTGTTGTAAAGTTTTCAAACATTTTCTTTAACTGTTTACTGTAGAATTTATTTATATCCTTTACTGTTTTAAACTATTTATATTGATTCAGTAGGACCTTAACCTGACCTCATCACTACTTGACTGGGGTTAGGCGTGCAACCTACTGTGTACCAAATGTGGTGTACTCATCCCCTTTCCTGCACATGTTTTCGCGTGCAAATCCAGGTACGAGCTATCAGCCTCGTGGATAGTCTTTGTTGTTGATTCTAGGAGACTACAAGGTATTTCTTCCGCGTCCGTAGAATCCTCAGAGTCCCCTTTCATTCTATCTTTTAGAGTCTTCTTATGTACTTTCCAGACTTGTTTAGAGCTACAACAGTTGTTAGGAGCTTGTGACTGTTTGTGATATTCCGGGTCATTGGGATGGATATTTTTGTACATGTCGAGCGGCAACGTTATATTATTCAGATTTTGTCCTCATTTTCTTTATTTATTGTGTTTTTATTTAAGTTTTATCCACAAATTTAGGCTTACCTAGTCGTAGACTAGATGCCGTCACGATACTATTCCAAGGGTAAATGAGGACAAAATCTGAAATCCAGGTACGAGCTATCAGCCTCGTGGATAGTCTTTGTTGTTTATTCTAGGAGACTACAAGGTATTTCTGCCGCGTCCGTAGAATCCTCAGAGTCCCCTTCCATTCTATCTTTTAGAGTCTTCTTATGTACTTTCCAGACTTGTTTAGAGCTACAATAGTTGTTAGGAGCTTGTGACTTTTTGTGATATTCCGCGTCAATGGGATGGATATTTTTGTACATGTCGAGCGACAACGTTATATTATTCAGATTTTGTCCTCATTGTCTTTATTTATTGTGTTTTTATTTAAGTTTTATCCACAAATTTAGGCTTACCTAGTCGTATAGACTAGATGCCGTCACGATACCATTCCGGGAGATCCTCCTGTACTGCATATTTAAATTTGGACTACAGATGTATTCTGGGAGATCCCCTTGTACTGCATATTTGTTTTGGGACTACAAACGTATTCCAGGAGATCCCCCTGTACTGCATAATCATCTGGAACTACGGGATGGTATCACGGAAGATTCCACTTTGTGTTTACCTTGTTCTGAGCGGAGGGTTCCCTTTGCTGTTAAGTTTTCAAACATTTTCTTTAACTGTTTACTGTAAAGTTTATTTATATCCTTTACTGTTTTAAACTATTTATATTGATTTAGTAGGACCTTAACCTGACCTCATCATTACTTGACTGGGGTTAGGCTTGCCACCTACTGGGTACCAAATGTGGTGTACTCATGCCCTTTCCTGCACATATTTTCGCGTGCAAATCCAGGTACGAGCTATCAACCTCGTGGATAGTCTTTGTTGTTGATTCTAGGAGACTACAAGGTATTTCTTCCGCGTCCATAGAATCCTCAGAGTCCCCTTCCATTCTATCTTTTAGAGTCTTCTTATGTACTTTCCAGACTTGTTTAGAGCTACAACAGTTGTTAGGAGCTTGTGACTGTTTGTGATATTCCGGGTCATTGGGATGGAGATTTTTGTACATGCCGAGCGACAACGTTATGTTATTAAGGTTTTGTCCTCATTTTCTTTATTTATTGTATTTTTATATAAATTTTATCCACAAATTTAAGCTTATCTAGTCGTAGAGACTAGGTGCCGTCACGGTACCATTCGGAGAATAAATTGGGCAGTGACACCAAAAACTTTAGCGCAAAGTTTATTTGAAAATGAAGTAAATTATTAATTGTGTCATTAAAATCATATCCTATTGTCTCAGAGAGGAATATGTGCATTTAAATGGTCTTTTATACTGTATTCAATCGTAATTTAACTTATGGAAATCATATATAACTTAAAATGTGATTGACCTTAATTATACGATACACTTGAAATGCAATTGTGTTTTCCCCAATTTAGGTTATGTGAATAGCAAACTCCTTTTTAGTCAAATTTGCAGTTAATAAATTAATGCCTCGAGTATGTGAAGCTTGGCTAAAGTTTTATTAACTATAACAACATCTAGGACGTGATGCTATTTAAAATGTATGGACTTTTTCATTTTTTTTAATTTAAGCAATTCTTCGTTTAATTTGTTTGGCAAAGTTTTTATAAACAATTAATGCTAGTAGGCTTTGGATTCTTTGACAATATAGTCAGGCCTCTTCGTAACAACTTCTTCATATATATAACATTCATCCACTATAAAAGTCAAGCTTTTTCTCGGACAATAGTGTTATAATATAGGCAAAATACATAGTTTCCCCATCCACCTTGCACTCAAATCCCTGTTACACACATGTTGACCACGAGTTTAACTTTACACACCAAACCTTTCAAATGTGTGTCAATTACACACTACTTTTGACCAGCCTAGTTAAAATTTAATGTTGTGTATACACGCACTTATTTAAATTAATAAACAAACGATTCTTCAATTAAAAATGGACAACCTCACCCTTTTTTTAATCCCGATCCAAAAAGGATCCGACCCGGTCAAAAAAGAATTATGTTTGAAAAAGAAACCCATCTTCTTCCTCGATGAAAACCAACAACCATGGCTGCTACAACGTTCATCTCAGTTTCAAAGTTCGGAGAACATGAATACAAATCAACAACCAAAGTTTTCAACATCAACCTAAGATTTCTTCGAGTTTAACCCAACTCAAAAATTCAAAGCACTCTTCTTCGGCCTTCTTAAACAAATTTAGATCCAACTACTTAGTTCATCTCTAAATGAGTTTCAATTGAAATGGAGATTCTAATATACAACTAATTCATTCCCTAAAAACCAATTTCAACAAACAACAACAATTTCAAATAATCAATATTTGGGTCTTGCGTAATATGTAGAAACAACGCGGATGAGAACGGGTGAAAACAAAATATCTTAAGACGATTTTATGTTGGAAAAACAACCCCCCCCCCTCCCCCCCCCCTCAAAAGAAGCAAACGCCAGAGATACATGTAGAAGAAGGGTAAGGGGTTTAGGATTGCGGGGGGCTGGGTTGAAGTGGAGATGAATGGAAATATTTGAGAAAAAATGTTATGTAATGGATTTGGGGTGAGATTCACGTTCATGAGTTAGAGGAGGAGATGTTGAAGTTATTAGTTATTTGAAGTGTTTTTATAAGCATTGATAAGTAGGGATTTTAACATATTAATTGCTCTCTTTTGCTTATGTTTTAGGCTAAAAATGTTTGAAGGTATTTCCGAAAACTAATGTAATATGCTGTTTGCAGGAATTGTTCAAATGAGCCAAAGGAGTCATAATAAACTAATAAAGGAGTTAAAACTTGAACAAAAACCAAGATTGGGCCAAGAGATCTGAAATGCGGAGCGCGCAAATATTGTGCGGCCGCGATCAGAACTACGCGATCCGCGATAGAGAGATTCAGAGAAGGTGATTTTTGGGTTAACTGACAAGCGCGGACCACGCCAGAAAGATGCGGCCGCGATTGGAATTACACGGGCTGCGATGACTGACGTTCAGAGAGTTTACAATTTAAGCAAAAATGAGAAGTGCGGTTCGCGTCAGAATTATGCGACCTCAGAAGTCTCTTATACGGCCGTGATTGAAATTATACGGTCTGCGAAACTCAGGTCAACTTAGATCTAGAATTGAAGAACATGGACCGCGCTCAAAATTACGCGGCCGCGAAAGCAAGAATGAAGCCACGCTCAGAATTAGGCAGTCGCACAACCTCCGCAAGGGTATTTTTGTCAAAATAATTCAGCTTAGTATAAATAGAACTTTTTGTCATTTTTAGGTTATGTTATGTATTACTGGAGCACGTGAGACGCTAGGTTTTCCGCTTTGGGAAATTTTGTACTAGATTCATCTTTCAATATTAGATTTTCATCTTTTAATCTAAAATTATGAATTTTATCTTCTTTTCATCTTCAATTTCTGTTATTTCCATGAGTAGATAGACCTATAGGTAGAGTTGTAACCAACCCTAGTGTGGGTATTTAATGGATATTGAATTTTAGGGCTTGAATGTGTATGAGTTAGTGATATTTAGCCTAGTTCTTGCTAGAACTATAGAACTAGTGGTTGCAAACACTGATTCTTGCCTTTATGACTTAATCTCTACTTGAGAAAGAGGGATTAAGTGTAGGAAAACTAGGCTAACAAGGAATTGAGATGAACTCAAGAAATTGATAGCCCCAATTAAAGGGTTAAACCTAGATATACTAATACCCGAATTGAGCTAATATCACTTGAATTGCATGAATACCCATTTGGACTTGAGAAAGCCAAATTGGGCAAAATCACTCAAACTACCGAGAGGTATATAGTGAGTACCTGGGTGTGATAGCTATATTACGACCCCACTTAATCAAGCTTTCCCTAGATTCTTGCTACCTGTTAGATATCTACCTAGGTAGAAGTCACTAGCCTAGTTTCTTTAGACACTTGAAAAACAACAACAAAAACATTGTACTTAGTTTCAATCATTGCATACAATAGAACATAGTTAGAAGTAGAATCAATACCCAAATGTGTGGAAGTGTAATTAGAAGCAAAAACCACATCTAGAATTAGACATAAAACTAATTCCAAATAAATTAACTCCCTGTGGATTCGATTCCGACCTAGTTAGATAAAACTGCATCGACCACCCTCGTTACTCAATAGTAGTGCAGGCTTGGACCCGATAAATTTTTGGCACCGTTTCCGGGGAGTTAGACGGTCTTAGTTATATATCTAAGTAGTTGTGTGTTTTGTTTTTCTTTCCTTCCATTTTTCTAATTTTGTGCGTCAATTGCTTTTAGGTATCGTATGGCTCTTAACGAGGCCCTCAGACATATTCCACAGGGGAGGAGGTAGATGAAAATGAAGTGGATTAGGTTCATCATAAAACTCAAGAAGAAAGGAGAGGCCGACAGACTAATGACAACATTCCAAATCCTCCCCCACCTCCTCCAAGGGCAGCCATCGGGTGTTGCCCAACGAAGGCTATGCGAGTGCAATAGTCCCGCCCCGGATTCGGGTGGGAAACTTTTAGATAACCAATGTCATGCTTACACTTTTTGGAAAAGAGGGGTTTCTTCACTAGAGCTCCACATCAAAACGCCTATAAGAATCTCAAAGGTTTTGTTGACACGTGTTGGGGGAGCAAGTAGACGAATGTATCTGAGGACGCTCTAAGGTTAAGGCTTTTCCCTTTCTCACTTAGAGGGAAGGCTTTGGATTGGCTTGAGAGGTTACCCAACCATTCCATACACGCTTAGGATGAGTTGGTTGAGAAGTTCATAGCAAAGTTCTTTTCTCCGGGATATATGGCGACTTTGAGAGATGAGATCCTAGCCTTTAAACAAGAGTCAAATGAACCGGTACATGAGATTTGGGAGAGGTACCTCACAATGGTAAAAGAATGCCCAACGATGATATAACTGAAGCGATGATCCAGCAAACCTTTTATAGGGGTATCAACACAACTAACCAGTGTGTGGTGAATCAGCTTGCTGGGGTAATTTCATGAAAGTGTCGTATGCTGATGTTTGTGACATATTAGATGAGATGGCTGACGCCACTTCGGCTTGCCAAAGTAGAGCCAACATTCCTCAGGGTGACCCTAATGTTATCCACCTTCACAAGGAACTTCATGATCATGGGCAAGCCGTAGCAGAGTTGACAACCACCATGAATCAGTTGGCCAAAGTTCAGCTTCAACAAGTTTAGGGGACAAAATAAGTGAATTCCATGGAAAGAGTGAACATGATGGTTAACAAGAGAAGACAAAGAGGTCAACAAGTTCAGAACAATCAGGATCAATCTGAGCAAAGTTGTAGCTGGTACA
Source organism: Nicotiana undulata (assembly GCA_005239495.1). Classification (NCBI taxonomy): domain Eukaryota; kingdom Viridiplantae; phylum Streptophyta; class Magnoliopsida; order Solanales; family Solanaceae; genus Nicotiana; species Nicotiana undulata. The sequence continues at coordinate 30,975 of ML242784.1, forward strand.
ATCAAGATGACTCTTATGATGATCAAAGTGAAGAGGTTCAATATGTAAACATTTACCAAGGTCAACGGTGCAATGATCCAAATCAACAACAGTGGAGATCACAAGGAAACAATCAAAATTGGAGCAACCAAGGTCCACAAGGGAATTGGAATAGTGGAAACAATAATTGTAACGACCCGACCGGTTGTTTTGAGAGTTAGCACCCTGATCCCCTAATAACTGCATCTCCCATGTCTATTTATGCTATTGGAACTTGTCGAAGCGTTGAATGGTGAAAGTCGGAGTGATTTTGGACACATAGTCCTTGAATGTGAAGTGTAGCTTTAGAAATCGGGATGTAGCCAGAATTGTGTGAATACAGATCCGGAATAGAATTTCATCGACTCCGTTATCTCCGTTGGGTGATTTCGGGGTTAGGAGCATGTTCAGAATGTATTTTCGAGGTCTGTTATAGATTTAGGCTTGAATTGGCGGAAGTTAGAATTTCGACTATTTCGGCCGATAGGTGAAATTTTAATATCGGACTCGGAATAGAATTCTGGAGTGACAAAAGGTCCGTAATGTCATTTATGACCTGTGTGCAAAATTTGAGGTCATTCGGATGAGTTTAGACGTGATTCGGCATCGAATGTGAATGTTAGAAATCTCATAAGTTCTTAGGCTTGAATTTATGCATAATTGAGGATTTTGATGTTATGAAGTGTGTTTTTAAGGCTCGACCAAGTTTGAATGAGTTATTAGGGTTGGTTGGTAGTTTTTGTTGAGGTCCCGGGGGCCTCAGGGTTGTTTCAGGCGCTCAAACAGGCATATTTTGGCCTAAGTCTTTTGCTGGTTTTTCTGTTTTTTCAGCAGCAGATGTTTGTTCATGGAGATCGCGTGAGTAAGTCCGCGATCGCGTAGTGTTAAGTTGAGGCTGTCAGGAGTTATGCTTCGCGATCACAAAAGCCTCCCCGCGATCGCAGTGTGTTGGACAGTTAGCCTCCGCGATCGCATGCCTGGGATCGCGATCGCATAGGGCATTTCAGGCATGTGGAAGATTTGATAATTTCTCTACGCGGTTGCGTGGGGCCAACCGCGATCGCATAGCTTTGAGTGGAGGAGGTCCGCGATCGCAACCCTTTCATCACGTTCGCATTGAAGAAATTTAGGCGCGTGGAAGATAATTCATCGCGATCGCGACTATTCGTCAGCGATCGCATAGAAGAAACACCTGGGCAGATTCATTAAAACCCCAATTCGAAGGTTTAAGCCTATTTTCATATTTTCGAATTGGAGAGCTCGGGAGGGGCAATTTTTGAAGACTTTTGCACCTGGGCAACTTGGGTAAGTGATTTCTACCCAACCTAGATCAAATTCCATGATTCAAATCTTAAATCCAACCTTAAATATCGAGAATTTTGGATAGAAAATGGGAAAAATGGGGTAACTTCATAGACCGAATTATTGATTTTGATTGGGTTTTTGACATCCGATTTGGGAGATTTTTATATGGTTAGACTCGTGAGTGAATGAGTGTCCGAAAAATATAAACTTTAGTCGATTCCGGGACGTGGGCTCGGAGGACATTTCGGGCAAATTTCCTAATTTTGCGTATTAGCTTCGAACTTATTAGTTATTTTGATTCCTTAAAGTGTTATTTACATTATGCAACCGAATTTTATAGATTTGGGCCACTCGGAGTCGGATACTCGTGGCGAGAGCGTGATTTTGGGTTGAGTAGCGCAGTCGAGGTAAGTGGCTTGCCTAACTCTGTGTTGGGGACTTCCCCTCTATTTTTATACTGATTTTGTTATGTGGACGCCGTGTACGTGAGGTGACGAGTGCGTACACGGGTCATTGATGCTAAAATTCTATTTTTCCTCCCATGACACAACTTATTTTCGTTCCTCCATCGCTATTTCTTGTCATAACTGAGTAGTTAGATTAGGAATAAGCATGCCTATCTGTCCTTGCTTGAATTCCTCTTATTTTCTACTACTTGCACCATGCTTAGGTGGTTTTACCTTATAATTGCCTGTTGTTTTCTTGAATTATTTTAATTAAACTGTATCCGACATACACTTGCATTGCATATTTAAATTAGGACTACAAACGAGATTTCGGCAGCTTTCCCCCTGTATTGCATTGCATATTTAAATTGGGACTACGGACGAGATTCTGGGATCTTTCCCCCTGTACTGCATAGCATATTTAAATTGGGACTACAGACGAGATTCCGGGAGCTTTCCCCCTGTACTGCATTGCATACTTGTGATGATGATATATGTTGTGTTGAGCCGAGGGCTCCCTTTTATCATTCCTTTCAGCTTACCGTTCTTACTGTTTTATCATTGCTTAATTATATTTCACTGGTTAAACTTGTAACTACCTTATTTTAAAACTCAGTAGAGCCTCAACCTGACCTTGTCACTACTTGACTGAGGTTAGGCTTGGCACTTACTAAGTACCAATTGTGGAGTACTCATGCCCTTCCTGCGCATGTTTTTCCCCATGTGCAGATCCAAGTACCACTACACAGCGTTGTGGCTAGAGGTATCGTAGCAGCTGCCCAGGAGACTGCGAGGTAATTCTGCCGCGTCCGCAGAATCCCACGAGTCCCCTTCTACTCTCGTATAAACTTAGAATACTTATATACATTTTCCTTATTTCGTTGTATAGAGATATATTAGTACAAATCTTGTGACTATTGTGATGTTCCAGGTCTTGGGAAGTGAGAGAGAAATGTATATGCCGAGCGACTAAATTTTATGTTATTTCTACTTCTTTTCTGTTTCTATTATTGTCTCGTCTTATTTTCCGCAAGTTTTAGGATTACCTAGTCGAAGCAACTAGGTGCCTTCACGAGACCGTTCGGAGGGTTATTCGGGTCGTGACAAGTTGGCATCAAAGCGTCTAGGTTCATAGGAGTCACAAGTCACAAGCCGATTTATTAGAGTCTCGCGGATCGGTGCGGAGACGTCTGTATCTATCTTTGAGAGGCAATGTAACTGTTAAGAACAATCATATTCTTTGGAATTCCTTATCATGCTAGTTACTGCCATCAAAATTCTTACACTCTATTCTATTCTTGCTTACAGATGGTGCGCACTCGTACCGGACGTACTGATGACCAGGCACCCAAGTCCCCAGTCAGAGCCGCTAGAGGCAGGGGCCAGTGCAGAGAACGAGCACACGGTGCAGCCCGAGCACCGGCTAGAGCAGAGGCATAGGAGCCCCCAACAACCACAATTGGAGGGGCACAGGAGGTCCCTACTATTACTCCAGCCCTCCAGGAGACATTGGCTCAGTTCTTGAGTGCATTCAGTACTCTGTCTCATGCGGGACTCTTACCGATATCCCCAGCTACATCCCAGGCCAGGGGAGGGACACGGACTCCCACAACTTGTACTCCTGAGTAGAGGGTTCATATAGGGCAGGTTCTAGAGTATATTCATATGCCCCCGCAGCTCCAGCTCAACATGGGTCTAGGGTAGCTTTTTCTGAGGCAGAGCAACTCCGACTTGAGAGGTACAAGAAGTACCACCCACCTGAGTTCAGCGGACTAGCTTTGGATGACGCCCTAGGTTTTCTTGAGGAGTGTCATCGCATTCTCCTCACTATGGGTATTGTGGATATGAGTGGGGTTTCTTTCATCGCTTTCCAGCTGAGGGGAGCAACTTATCAGTGGTGGCGTGTTTTTGAGCTGAGTAGTCCGGACGAGGCAGCTTCACTTACTTGGGGTCAGTTCTCCAAGATGTTCTTACTGGAGTTTGTCCCTCAGAGCCTCAGGGATGCTTGGCGTGCAGAGTTTGAGTAGCTACGCCAGGGTACCATGACTGTGTCAGAGTATGCTGTCCGTTTCAGTGATTTAGCTCGTCATGCACCAGCTTTGGTTGCCACCGTCAGGGAGAGGGTTCTACGTTTCATTGAGGGACTCAACCCCGGTATTCGGACCAGTATGGCTAGAGAGTTGCAGGCAGATATCACTTACCAGCAGGCCGTGAGTATTGCTCGGAGGATTGAGAGTATGTTGGCCCGAGATAGGGAGGAGAGAGACGCCAAGAGGTCACGAGAGACTGGTCATTTTTCAGGAGTTTGTGCACCAGCAGCACGATATGGTAGGGGTTTTGTGAGTCGCCCCATTCATTCAGCTCTTTCAGTAGCCAGTGGTATTCCACCTCCTCCTAGACCTCAGGAGACTTATTATGCACCACCAGTATCTAGTGTGCCACTTGCTCGAGGTGCTATCATCGGCCCGTCCAGCAGGCCAGCTCAGAGTCAGCATCAGCCGCCACGTCCTCCGAGGGGTTGTTTTGGGTGTGGTGACCCTCATCATGTGATTAGAGATTTCCCCAGAGCTAGGGGGTTCACCACCTCAGACTTATCAGGTTCCACGTCTTCCACCAGGTCCCCCAGCTATTCTTCCAGCCCTAGCTGCTACCCCATCATCTCAGGCAGCTCGGGGTGGAGGTCGGGGAGGTCGAGGTCACCCTAGAGGGGGAGGCCAGGCCCGGTACTATGCTTTTCCAGCCCGATCAGAGGCCATTGCTTCAGATTTAGTCATCACAGGTATTGTCCCTGTTTGTCATAGGGATGCAATAGTATTATTTGACCCAGGCTCTACGTATTCATATGTGTCTTCTTATTTTGCTTCGCATCTGGGGGTATCTCGGGATTATTTGAGTTCCCCCGTTTATGTTTCTACTCCTATGGGAGACTCGCTTGTTGTGGACCGCGTATATCGGTTGTGTTTGATTGTTATCAGTGGTTTTGAGACCAGGGCTGATTTATTATTACTTAGTATGGTAGATTTCGATGTTATTTTGGGCATGGACTGGTTGCCTCCCCATTATGCTATTCTTGATTGTCACGCCAAAACCGTGACATTGGCTATGCTAGGATTACCGAGGTTAGAGTAGAGAGGTTCCTTATAGTATACTCCCCGCAGAGTCATTTCCTTTCTCAAGGCTCAGCGGATGGTTTTAAAGGGGTGATGCGTATTTGGCTTATGTGAGAGATGTTAGTGCTGAGACCTTTACAGTTGAGTCAGATCCAGTTATGAGGGACTACCCTGACGTATTTCCAGCTGATCTTTCGGGTATGCCGCCCGATAGAGATATTGATTTCGGCATTGATTTTTTGCCGGGCACTCAGCCCATTTCCATACCTCCCTATCGCATGGCTCCTCTTGAGTTGAAGGAACAGTTACAGGAGTTTCTTGATAAGGGATTCATAAGGCCCAATGTATCACCTTGGGGTGCTCCGGTATTATTTGTGAAGAAAAAAGATGGTTCGATGCGTATGTGTATTGACTATCAGCAACTGAATAAGGTGACAGTGAAGAACAGATACCCATTGCCCAGCATTGATGATTTATTTGACCAACTTCAGGGTGCTAGGGTGTTCTCCAAGATTGATCTGCGGTCGGGCTATCATTTGTTGAAGATTCGGGAGCCGGATATCTCGAAGACTGCCTTCAGGACCAGATATGGCCACTATGAGTTCCTTGTTATGTCATTTGGGCTGACCAGTGCCCCAGCGGCCTTTATGCACCTGATGCACAACGTATTTCGGCCTTATCTTGATACTTTCGTCATTGCGTTCATTGATGACATTTTGGTATATCCTCGGTCCCAGGAGGACTATGAGCAGCATTTGAGGACCGTGCTTCAGACCTTGAGAGAGACGAAATTATATGCCAAATTTTCTAAGTGTGAATTTTGGCTTGATTCTGTGGCATTCCTAGGCCATGTTGTGTCTTTGGATGGGATCAAGGTAGATCCGAAGAAAGTGGAGGCAGTGCAGAATTGGCCTAGACCGTCTTCAGCTACTGAGATTCGTAGTTTCCTCGGTTTGGCCGGATACTACTGTCGTTTCATGGAGGGATTTTCACCCATCGCATCGCCTATGACCAGACTGAACCAGAAGGGTGCCCGTTATATATGGACTGAGGAGAGCTTTTAGAAGCTCAAGACAGCCCTGAATACAACTCCTGTGTTGGTATTGCCTACAGGTTCAAAGTCCTATACGGTCTATTATGATGCTTCGAGGATGGATCTGGGAGCGGTATTGATGCAGGACGGTAGGGTGATTTCCTACACGTCCAGACAGTTGAAGGTTCTTGAGAAAAACTATCCAGTTCATGATCTCGAGTTGGCAGCGATTGTTCACGCCCTGAAGATATGGCATCATTATTTATATGGTGTTCCCTGTGAGATATTCACGGATCATCAGAGTTTGCAGCACATATTCAGGTAGAAAGATCTCAATTTGCGCCAGCGTAGGTGGTTGGTTGTTACTCAAGGATTATGACATCACTATACTATACCACCCGGGGAAGGCCAATGTGGTGGCCGACGCGTTGAGCCGCCAGGTGGAGAGTTTGGGGAGTTTGGCAAATCTTCAGGCAGCTGAGAGGCCTCTAGCCTTAGATGTTCAGTCCTTAGCCAGTCAGTTCGTGAGATTGAATCTCTCTGAGCCTTGCTGGGTATTAGCTTGTGTGGTTGCTCGGTCTTCTCTTTATGACCGCATCAGAGAGCGCCAGTATGATGATCCCCACCTTTTGGTTCTTCAGGATAGAGTTCGGCGGGGTGATGCCAGAGATGTGACCATAGGTGATGATGGTGTGGTGAAGATGCAGGGTCGTATCTGTGTGCCCAATGTAGGTGGGCTTCAGGAGTTGATTCTTGAGGAGGCCCATAGTTCGCGGTATTCCATCCACCCGGGTACCGCGAATATGTACCAAGATCTGAGATAACACTATTGGCGGCAAAGGATGAAGAAGTATATAGTGGAGTTCGTAGCCAAGTGCCTCAACTGTCAGCAAGTCAAAAGTGAGCATCAGCGACCGGGAGGGTTACTCCAGCAGATTGAGCTTCAGGAAAGGAAGTGGGAGCAGATCACCATGGACTTTGTGGTTAGACTTCCTCGGGCTTTGACGAGGTACGATGCTATTTGGGTGATTGTGGATCGGCTGACCAAATCAGCTTATTTCATACCAGTGTTGACTACATACTCATTCGAGAGGTTGGCTGAGATCTATATCAGGAAGATTGTTCGCCTCCACGGTATTCCCGTATCTATCATTTCAGACAGAGGCACACAATTCACTTCACGGTTCTGGAGAGCCGTTCAGCAGGAGTTAGGCACCAGGTTGGAGTTGAGTACAACCTTTCACCCTCAGACGGACGGGCAGTACGAGCACACGATTAAGATTCTCGAGGATATGCTCCGTGCTTGTGTGATGGATTTTGGAGGGTCATGGGATCGATACTTGCCTTTTGCAGAGTTTGCTTATAATAAGAACTACCAGTTCAGCATTCAGATGGCGCCATATGAGGCTTTGTATGGTAGGCGGTGCAGGTATCCAGTGGGATGGTTTGAGCAGGGCGAAGCCCAATTGCTGGGTACAGATTTGGTTTAGGATGCCCTAGACAAGGTGAAGGTGATTCAGGAGAGACTTCGCACAGCTCAGTCCAGGCAGAAGAGTTATGCGAACCGGAAGGTTCGTGATTTGGCATTTATAGCTGGTGATCGGGTTTTGCTTCGGGTATCGCCTATGGAGGGCGTCATGAGATTCGGGAAGAAGGGTAAGATGAGTCCGAGGTTTATTGGCCCTTTTGAGGTATTACAACGGGTTGGGAAGGTTGCTTGTGAGTTAGCCCTGCCTCCCAACCTGGCAAGAGTTCATCCGGTATTCCACGTCTCTATGCTCCGGAGGTATCACGGTGACTCGACTCATGTTTTGGATTTCAGCTCAGTCCAGTTGGACAAGGATCCATCATATGTTGAGGAGCCTGTGGCTATATTGCACAGGCATGTCAGGAAGCTCAGGTTGAAGAATATTCCCTCTGTCAAGGTTCAGTGGAGGGGTCATCCGGTCGAGGAGGCGACTTGGGAGACCGAGCAGGATATGCGGAGTCAGTACCCTCATCTTTTCACAGCTTCAGGTATGTTTCTATACTCGTTCGAGGATGAACGATTTTCTTAAGAGGGGGAGAATGTAACGACCCGGCCGGTCGTTTTGAGAGTTAGCGCCCCGATCCCCTAATAACTGCATCTCCCATGTCTATTTATGCTATTGGAACTTGTCGGAGTGTTGAGTGGTGAAAGTCGGAGTGATTTTGGACACATAGTCCTTGAATATGAAGTGTAGCTTTAGAAATCGGGCCGTAGCTAGAATTGTGTGAAGACGGATCCGGATGGAATTTTTTCGACTCCGTTAACTCCATTGGGTGATTTCGGGGTTAGGAGCGTGTTCAGAATGTGTTTTCGAGGTCTGTTGTAGATTTAGGCTTGAATTGGCGGAAGTTAGAATTTCGACGATAGGTGAAATTTTGATATCGGACTTGGAATGGAATTCCGGAAGTGACAACATGTCCGTAATGTCATTTATGACATGTGTGCAAATATTGAGGTTATTCGGATGAGTTTAGACGTGATTCGACATCGAATGTGAATTTTAGAAATCTGATAAGTTCTTAGGCTTGAATCTATGCATAATTGAGGATTTTAATGTTATGAAGTGTGATTTTAAGGCTTGACCAAGTTTGAATGAGGTATTAGGGTTGGTTGGTAGTTTTGGTTGAGGTCCCGGAGGCCTCGGGTGTGTTTCGAATGCTCAAATGGGCATATTTTGGCCTAAGTCTTTTGCTGGTTTTTCTGGTTTATCAGCAGCACATGTTTGTTCATTGCGATCACGTGGGTAAGTCCGCGATTGCGTAGTGTTAAGTTGAGGCTGTCAGGAATTATGCTTTGCGATCGCAAAAGCCTCTCCGCGATCGCATTGTGTTGGACAGTTAGCCTCCGCGATCGCATGCCTGGGATCGTGATCGCATAGGGCATTTCAGGCCTAGGGAAGATTTGATAATTTCTCTATGCGGTCGCATAGGGCCAACCGCGATATGGAGGAGGTCCGCGATCGCAACCCCTTCTTCGCGTTCGCATTGAAGAAATTTAGGCGCGTGGAAGATAATTCATCGCGATCGCATTGAAGAAACACCTGGGCAGATTCATTAAAACCCCAATTCGAAGGTTTAAGCCTATTTTCATATTTTCGAATTGGAGAGCTCGGGAGGGGAAATTGTTGAAGACTTTTGCACCTGGGCAACTTGGGTAAGTGATTTCTACCCAACCTAGATCAAATTCCATGATTCCAATCTTAAATCCAACCTTCAATTTCGAGAATTTTGGATATAAAATGGGAAAAATGGGGTAAACTTCATAGACTGAATTATTGAGTTTTGATTGGATTTTTGACATCTGATTTGGGAGATTCGTATATGGTTAGAATCGTGAGTGAATGGGTGTCCGGAAAATATAAACTTTAACCGATTCCGTGACGTGGGCCCAGGGGACATTTTGGGCAAATTTTCTAATTTCGCGTATTAGCTTCGAACTTATTAGTTATTTTGATTCCTTAAAGTGTTATTTACATTATGCAACCAAATTTTATAGATTTGGGCCACCCGGAGTTGGATACTCATGGCGAGAGCGTGATTTTGGGTTGAGTAGCACAGTCGAGGTAAGTGGCTTGCCTAACTCTGTGTTGGGGACTTCCCCTTAGGCATTTTTATATTGATTTTGTTATGTGGACGCCGTGTACGTGAGGTGACGAGTGCATACACGGGTCATTGCTGCTAAAATTCCATGTTTCCTCCCATGACACATTTCATTTTCATTCCTACATCGCTGTTTCTTGTCATAACTGAGTAGTTAGATTAGGAATAAGCATGCCTATCTGTCCTTACTTGAATTCCTCTTATTTGCTACTACTTGCACCATGCTTAGGTGGTTTTACCTTATTATTGTCTGTTGTTTTCTTGAACTATTTTAATTAAGCTGTATCCGGCATACACTTGCATTGCATATTTAAATTGAGACTACGGACGAGATTCCGGGAGCTTTCCCCCTGTATTTCATTGCATATTTAAATTGGGACTACAGACGAGATTCCGAGAGCTTTCCCCCTGTACTGCATAGCATATTTAAATTGGGACTACGGACGAGATTCCAGGAGCTTTCCCCCTGTACTGCATTGCATACTTGTGATGATGATATATGTTGTGCTGAGCCGAGGGCTCTCTTTTATCATTCCTTTCAGCTTACCGTTCTTACTGTTTTATCATAGCTTACTTATATTTCACTGCTAAAACTTATAAATGCCTTATTTTAAAACTCAGTAGAGCCTCAACCTGGCCTCGTCACTACTTGACTGGGGTTAGGCTTGGCACTTACTGAGTACCAATTGTGGAGTACTCATGCCCTTCCTGCGCATGTTTTTTCCCATGTGCAGATCCAGGTACCACTGCACAACGTTGTGGCTAGAGGTATTATAGCAGCTGCTTAGGAGACCACGAGGTAATTCTGCCGCGTCCACGGAATCCCACGAGTCCCCTTCTACTCTCGTATAGACTTAGAAGACTTATATACATTTTCCTTATTTCGTTGTATAGAGCTATATTAGTACAGATCTTGTGACTATTGTGATGTTCCGGGTCTTGGGAAGTGAGAGAGAAATGTAAATGCCGAGCGGCTAAATTTTATGTTATTTCTACTTCTTTTCTGTTTCTATTATTGTCTCGTCTTATTTTCCGCAAGTTTTAGGCTTACCTAGTCGTAGCGGCTAGGTGCCGTCACGAGACCGTTCGGAGGGTTATTCGGGTCGTGACAATAATCAAAGCAATAGGGGGAACAAAAATCAAAATTGGGGTAATCAACAAGGCAATTGAGGAAACAATAATAGCAATTGGGGTGGCAACAATAATAGTAATTGGGGAGGCAATAGCAATCAAGAGGGTTGGAACAACAACAATCAAGGAAATCGGGGGTCGGGCTTTCAAAGGACCTCGATGTATCAACAACCTGCCTCCATATCCGTCACAAGGGCCAAAATCTTCCAACAATGAGATGGGATGGATAGAAAACATGTTCAAACAAATGATGGAAAGAAATGTCGAATCCAATGCCCAAATAGCATCCCACAACACTTCTATCCGCAACTTGGAAGTCCAAATGGGTCAAATTTCTCAAGCCTTGAATACTCTCCCTTAGCGGGCACTACCAAGTGATATAGTGGTGAACATGAAGAGCGGGAACAAAACGGGGCATGCTATGGCGGTGACTACAACAAGTGGGAGAGGTGGAGTTGCTAGTACCTCTAATCCAAGAAAGATTGTGAGTGATGATGTGTTGGTGCAAGATGATGATGAACCAAGCAATGATGTTCAAGCAAATGATGAGAATGTGAATGATGAAGTGAGGATAGACATTTATGATAACGTGGAGGAGACACAAGATGATGTAAACCCGTATAGGGAGCATGTGATAGACATACCGGATCCGGTAGTGCCCAAAGACAAGGCTTCTTTGCCAAGGCCTCCTCCACCATATCCTCAAAGGCTCGCAAAGAAAAACAATGAGTACCAATTCAAGAAATTCATCGATATGATGAAAATTTTGTCCATAAATGTACCATTGGTTGAAGCTCTTGAACAAATGCCGGGATATGCCAAGTTCATGAAGGACTATGTAACAAAGAAGAGATCAATGAATTGTGAAACGATCAAAATGACACATCAAGTGAGTGCCATTGTGCATTCTGTGGCTCCAAAGCTAGAAGATCTCGGTGCTTTTACAATCCCATGTATTATTAGTATTGCCGATTTCGCCAAGGCTTTATGTGATTTTGGGGCAAGCAATAAATTAATGCCCTATTATGTGTTCAATAAATTGGGGATTGGGAAACCAAGACCTACTTCCATGAGGTTGCAAATGGAGGACCGGACAATGAAGAGGCAATTGGGGATAATTGATGATGTGCTAGTTCGGGTCGACAAGTTCATACTTCCCGCAGATTTTGTGATACTTGATTGTGAGGTTGACTATGAGGTGCCTATAATATTAGGGGGATCTTTCCTAGCTACAGGGAAGGCCTTAGTTGATGTGGAAGCCGGGGAGCTCACCTTCCGGGTAGGAAATGAAAAAGTTGTGTTCCATGTGTGCAAGTCAATGGGGCAGCCTAATAGTAACGACGTATGCTCGTTTGTGGATCTTGTGACTGAAGTAATTGTTGATGACACAAGTGCTATGATTAATGTTGAAGATCCTTTAGAAGCTGTGTTGTTGAATCAAGATGAGGATGAAAAGGAAGTCTTGGTAGAATGTGTCAATGCTTTCCAAGGAATGGATCTTATACATATGGGGCCCCAAAAATTTACTTAGACCTTAAGAACCGGAAGACTCTGCCAACAAATCCCTCAATCGAGCAGCCACCCACATTGGAGTTGAAGCCCTTGACTTCACACCTCAGGTATGAGTTCTTAGGCCCTTGTTCCGCATTACATGTTATTCTTTCCTCATGCTTAACTAACGTGCAGGTAGATTCCACCATTGCGGTGCTCAAAAGGAGGAAGAAGGAAGTTGGACATTGGCGGATATTCGGGGTATAAGCCCTGCCTTTTGCATGCACAAAATAATATTGGAGTACAAAACCCTCTGTGGAACATCAAAGGAGGTTGAATGAGGCCATGCAAGAGGTAGTCAAGAAAGAGATCATCAAGTGGCTAGATGCAGAGGTTGTGTACCCCATTTCTGATAGTTCATGGACTTCGCCGATACAATGTGTCCCAAAGAAGGGGGGCATGACTGTGATTACAAATGATAAAAATGAATTGATCCCCACAAGAATTGTCACCGGTTGGAGAGTATGCATGGATTACAAAAAGCTCAACAAAGTGACTCGGAAAGACCATTTTCCGTTGCCATTTCTTGACCAAATGTTGGATAGGCTTGTCGGACATGCTTATTATTGCTTCTTGGATGGGTATTCCGGATATAACCAGATTCTTATTGCACCTGAAGACCAAGAGAAAACCACCTTCACTTGTCCGTATGGAACATTTGCATTCTCAAGAATGCCGTTTGGTTTGTGTAATGCACCGGCTACTTTTCAACTATGTATTATGGAAATATTCATGGATATGGTGGAGGACTTCCTCGAGGTGTTCATGGATGATTTCAGTGTTGTGGGGGATTCTTTTGAAGAGTGTTTGGATAATCATGATAAAGTATTGGCCCGTTGTGAAGAGACCAACTTAGTGCTTAATTGGGAGAAGTGACACTTTATGGTCAAAGAGGGCATTGTCCTCGGCTTTAAGATCTCCAAGAATGGTATCGAAGTGGACAAGGCAAAAATTGAGGTGATATTAAAACTCCCTCCTCCTACTTCCGTTAAGGGAGTGAGGAGCTTTCTAGGTCATGCGGGGTTTTACCGTCGGTTCATCAAGGATTTATCAAAAGTGGTGAACCCCTTGTGCAAGCTGTTGGAAAAAGATGCCATGTTTGTGTTCAATGATGATTGCATGAAAGCTTCTGAGCTACTCAAGTATAGGTTGACTACCACTCCCATCATTACCGCACCCAATTGGAGCTTACCATTTGAGCTCATGTGCGGTGCTAGCGACGTGGTGGTAGGAGCGGTATTGGATAAAAGAATCAACAAGATATTTCATCTGGTCTATTATGCAAGCAAGACCATAAATGATGCCCAAGTAAACTATACGGTGACCGAGAAAGAGCTATTAGCCATTGTCTTTTCCATGGAAAAGTTTCACCCGTACCTCATGGGTACCAAAGTGATTGTGCACACCGATCACGCGACACTTCGTTATTTAATGACTAAAAATGACTCTAAGGCTAGGTTGATGTGGTGAGTTCTTCTTCTACAACAGTTTGATCTTGAAATTATAGACCGCAAAGGGAGTGAGAATCAAGTGGCGTACCATTTGTCCCGCCTGGAAGAGGAGGGGAGGCCCCATGATGGCCTTGAGATCAATGATTTGTTTCCGGATGAACACCTCATTTCCGTGTCTTTGACCGGGATGCCTTGGTTTGCCTTTGTGGCCAACATTATTGTGAGCGGCATGGTCACGAATGAGTTCTCTTCAAACCAATGGAAGAAACTCAAACATGGCAGCTTGGATTATTATTGGGACGAGCCATATCTTTTCAGAATTTGCACTGATGGTGTTATCCGGAGATGTGTTCCAGAAGAAGAGCAATTGGATATTCTTGAAGCTTACCATTCCTCTCCATATGGTGGTCACCATGGTGGGGCTAGAACTGCTACAAAGGTCCAAGCTATGGATTCTATTGGCCTACCTTGTACAAAGATAAGGCTGTAATCTAGGTCGGGCCCGGGCCAAACAGGCCAAGCGGGCTGGGCTAAACGGGCTTGGGCTCTGGCGGGCTTGGGATCTGGCGGGCCCGTGCTAAACGGTCCTGGGCCAAACGAGCCAAATGGGTGGAACCGGCCTCCTACGGGCCTAAGCCCACATGGGCCCGAGCTGAGTGGGTCGGGCCCGCGGGCCCAAACGGGCCTAAACGGGTCCGGGCTATTTTTTTTATATTTTATGTAAGGCAATTTCTTATCAATCTTGTGACATAAATCTTGTAATTCATATTTGAACACAAAAAATAGTAAAGAGATATTCAAACTTGCACTAACATTGCATAATAAATTAATAGTACTTCAAATTAATTTAACAAACTACAACATTACGAATGTCTTGAGTACGCGCAAGACAACTTTTTATTATATGCCTCCTTAAAGAGCCCGGGCCCGCCAACTTTGGACGCCAAGTGTAGACACGACCACAATGCTTGCACTTTACTATGTAAAATTCTTCATTTTCTTCGACCACATTATAGTGTTCCCGAACAAATGGGCTAACTCTAGAATCACCGGGAATGATTTAACTTGAATTGAGAATTTGAGTAGAGAGAGATTGATGATTTTTTGAGTAAAAATGAAAGAATGAGGGGGTATTTATAGTTGAGAATAGGGAAAAAGTGTAGTTATAAACAGTTTGGGGGCCAAATGGCTATTTTTAAACATGCCAAATGGCTAATTTAAGGGGCCAACGACTAGAATTTAAAATTCTGACCGTTGGCCATTTTTTAAACAATTTTTTTTTAATTTTTATTTTTTGTCTGTTTGGCCCGGTTAACCTGGCCCAAACCCGCCTGCCGGTCCCGGGCTAAACGGGCCCAGGATCACGGGTCCAAACATAGGAACCGGCCCCCACGGGCCTAAATCCAACCAAGACCGGACCCGCCACGCCGGCCCGTTTAGCCCGCAAGCCCGTTTAGCCCACGGGCCAGGTCCGGTCCCGGGTCAGGCCCGACCCACCTGCCAGCCTTATACAAAGATACCAGCGAGCTCGTTAGGCATTGTGATGATTGCCAAAGAGCCGGTGGGATTTCCAAGAAGAATGAGATTCTTCTCACCACCATCCTTGAGATTGATATTTTGGACGTGTAGGGCATTGACATTATTTGACCATTTGTGAGTTCATGCGGGAACACTTATATTCTTGTTGTTGTGGATTACGTTTCCAAATGGGTTGAAGTTGTGGCTTTTCCCAACAATGAGGCATGGAGTGTGGTGGTTTTCTTGAAGAAAAACAGATTCACAAGGTTCGACACACCAAGGGCTATCATTAGTGACGGGGGTTCTCATTTTTGCAACAAAGCCTTTGACACTTTTCTCTCTAAGTATGGTTTCACTCATAAGGTTTCAACGCCCTATCAGCCCCAGGAAAGTGGACAGGTTGAAGTCTCTAGCAGGGAGATCTAGAGCATTTTATCCGAGATTGTCAATGCAAATCGGACTGATTGATCAAGAAAATTTGACAATGCTTTATGGGCCTATGGCTTACAAGACTCCAATTGGTATGTCTCCGTACCGATTGGTATTTGGGAAAGCATGTCACCTATTATAGCACAAGGCCATGTGGGCTTGAAGAAATTGAACCTTGAATGGGATGTAGCTGCCAATCTCCGAGTAGAGCAATTGAATGAACTTGATGAGTTCCGGTTCCATTCTTACTCCAGTCGTCCTTGTATAAGGACAATATGAAGTACTAACATGATAAGTATATCCGGAACAAAGAATTCAAAGAAGGTGAACTTTTTCTTCTATTCAACTCTCGGTTACGGATGTTTCAGGGAAAGCTCAAGACAAAGTGGAGTGGTCCTTTTGAAGTGGTACATGTGACTCCTTTTAGTGCTCTAGATTTGAAAAACAAGAATGGTGAGATCTTTAGAGTCAATGGGCACCGAGTGCAGCACTAACTTGGCAAGATTGATGATAGCCACATTGTGGCATTGATCCATTTCAAATGAGTGATAGTAACATGCATCGTGCCACGACGTTAAATCAGGCGCTTCTTGGAAGGCAACCCATGTGTTTTTTTCTTTTTGATTTTCTTCTTAGATTAGGCATTGTTTTGGACTAACTGGCTGTGAAGTGTATATAGGAATTGGTTGTGCAGTGCAGGAAATTGACAAGGAAAAATTTGGCTAAATGGTGAAATTTCGTGGACCGCGCCCAAAATTATGCAGACCGCACAAGCACTTTGCGGCCGCACAAATCTGTGCGCGGTCGCGCAGCTAGATGATGGAAATTGCCAACTCTTTGAAGTTGGCCTGTCAAAATTCCTTAAGAGTTCATGGTCGCATCCAAAATTTTGCGGTCCGCACAAATTGTGCGGACGCTGCCAATTTTATGCGGACCGCGCCCATGAATCTGATGCTGAGCTACAAAAGGTAAAGAGTGCGGACCGCGCCAGAATTTCGCAGTCGCACTCAGGTAAGTCGGTGGGGTTACTAAGGGTCAGAGTATAAATACAACTTTCTATGACTGTTCACACTTTACGAACTCCGACTTCACAAACACACCTAAAGCATTGTGCACTCTTTCTTGCTTTCAATCTCTTCCCATTCTCATCAAGTGTGATTTCCTACTATCTTCACTATTGGTATGTTCATTTAAATTATTTAATTTCATCTTTTTCTTTTCTTTTCTTTTTGTTTTAATTTTCTTCTTTAGTTAGGGTTAGGTTCATACCAAAATTGTCAAATGATGCTTAATTCTTGCTTAGAAGCATATGGGTAGTGTTTGAATGCATAATGGGGGCTGGGGTTAGTGGCTTTGCATTCTTAATTGCCATAAATCTTGGATAATTTGTGAAATACCTATTAAATGTTCATGAGTGCCGAGCTGATTTGAATTTTGCGGTCGCACACACTTTTGTGTGGTCCGCGATAAGGTATGCAGCCGCGTACAAAATTTGTGGTCCGCGATACTTTAGTTTCAAGGAACTATTAGTTTCTTAGATTCTGCAGCCACACTCATTTTTGTGCGGTCCGCCGTTGGTCC
This sequence comes from Nicotiana undulata, assembly GCA_005239495.1. Classification (NCBI taxonomy): domain Eukaryota; kingdom Viridiplantae; phylum Streptophyta; class Magnoliopsida; order Solanales; family Solanaceae; genus Nicotiana; species Nicotiana undulata. Next base: position 48,175 of record ML242784.1, read on the forward strand.
TTCGCAGCCGCACTCAATTTTGTGCGGTCTGCGCATGTGAACTTCAGAGACCCAATAAAATGCATATGCGGCCCCCTTAAAATTGTGCGGTCCGCGAGGTTTTTTTTGAGGCCGCACTCATTTTTGTGTGGTTCGTGGTTGATTAACTTCAGAGAACCAGTAGTCTGAGCCTGGTCTCTTCGCGCCCGTACTCACTTTTGTGTTGTCCGCTCTGCCCTGTTCTGAGAAGCACTGCCTTTCATTTCATCGGTAATGCTTTGACACATGTTGAATCCCAGTTCTAACTGACTTTCAGTACTTGTGTGTTGCAGACAATGGTACGATCTCGTGGTAGAGGAGACACTTCCAAAAGGAGGGAAGAATCGTCCCGAGGCCAGGATAAAGGAACGCATACCTTGCCCTCACCAGCCCAAAGGGTGGTGGGCAAAAATACTACCCTTGTTAGACCTCCTCTCGACTTCTCGGACACCAGTGAATACCTCCCATCCCCGGAGAGTTCTGAGGGAGAAGCTGTACAACCTCAACCGGGAGCACAATCATGACCATTCCGCTTAGTAAATGAACCTACCACTTCCTCTGGGTCATATGATGGCTCAGAAGGAGGTAGTCAAGCATCAGAACCATCTTCCCCGCCAGCTACAACACCTGCCACTACACATACCCCAATAAATGTATATGATCCCGAATGAAGGGAGAGGGGGTGACTCAATTGTGGGTGGCCTGGCTAGGTCAAGGAAACCGGAGGTGTGGACTGACAGATTTGTGAGAAAAAAAGTCTTATTCCAAGTTCCGGGAATGCTCACTATTGAGCGAAAATTCGTAACCAAAGACCTACTCCCGCATAATCCTACAACAACAACAACAAACCCAGTATGTTTCCACCAGGTGGGGTCTTGGGAGGGTAGTCTGTACACAATCTTTACCCCTACCTAATAGGTAGAGAGGCTATTTCCAATAGACCCTCGACTCAGGACGGGTAATAAGAAGAAGTGGATAGCAAGAAAGGAAGAAAGAGGGAAGAGAAAAGAAAAAAGGATATATAAAGGATAATTAGTGCCAAATATTATCAACAAGGGATACGATACCTGAAGCGAACAAAATCACATAACGTAATAAAAATCTAAGAATATGAAGGGACATGCGTGCTACTAAGACTACTAGTGAGAAACTAAAAACTACCCACTAACCTTTTACCTTAATCCTAAACCTCCGCACCTTCCTATCAAGAGTCATGTCCTCAGTAAGCTGGAGCAGCGCCGTGTCCTGTCTAATCACATCTCCCCAATACTTCTTAGGCCTACCTCAACCTCTTCTCAAACTTGCCAGGGCCAACCTCTCACGCCTACTAACAGGGACATCATTGCTTCTTCTCTTAACATGTCCGAACCATCTCAGCTTCGACTCCCGCATCTTGTCCTCCACGGAGGCTACTCCCACTTTGTCTCGGATAACTTCATTCTTAATCTTATCTCTCCTGGTATGCCCACACATCCATCTCAACATCCTCATCTCTACTACTTTCATCTTCTGGATGTGGGAGTTCTTGACTGGCCAACACTCAGATCCATACAGCATAACCAGTCGATCCACTACTCTATAAAACTTGCCCTTAAGTCTTAGCGGCACATTCTTATCATATAAAACACCAGAAGCGGGCCTTTACTTCATCCATCCCGCTCTGATGCGATGTGAGACATCTTTGTCAATCTCCCCGTTACCTTGGATAATAGACCCGAGATACTTAAAACTATCTCTCTTGGTGATAACTTGAGCATCAAGATTTACCTATACGTCTGCTTCATGGGTCCCGTCACAAAATTTGCACTCCAAGTATTTTATTTTGGTTCTACTCAATTTGAAACCTTTAGACTCCAAGGTATGTCTCCAAACCTCCAACCTCGCGTTTACTCCGCTTTGCGTCTCGTCAATTAATACTATATCATTGGCAAATAACATGTACCAAGGCACATCCCCTTGGATGTGTCACGACAGTACATACATCGCTAAGGCAAATAAAAATGGGCTAAGAGCTGATCCCTGGTTCAACCCCATCACCACAGGGAAATGCTCTGAGTCCATCTAGTTGGCTGAGTCATCCAAAATTTGTACACGTATGAGGCTATATTTTTTACCAATACAATCATATCACAAGTTCTCCAACAAGGATTGTCAACAAACAATCAACTTCCCAAAAGAAACTACTTCATAACACAATGAATATGGAAGTAATAACAAGTAATTCATCAAAATAGACTCACGGGCATGCTTGACACACAATTAGATATCGTCACCTCACATATGCATTGAACATGATAAAACACGTAGCACATAGGGCACAATACATATTCCCTCACCAAAGTTAGGCAAGACACTTACCTCGGTTCCAAAAAGTGCAAGTCAAGCCTTTAACACTGCCTTTCCTCTCGAATCCAACTCCGAAACGATAATATCTAGACATAATCAACTTAATAACATCAATAATGACTCAATAATTCAGTTCCCAAGCCTAATTATACATTTCCAAATATTCTTCCAAAAATACCAAAAATCGACCGGGCCCGCTTGGTCCAAACACGAGGTTCGGACCAAAACCCGATCACCCATTCCCCCACGAGCCCAAATATATAATTTATTTTGAAATCCGACCCCAAATTGAGGTTGGATTCCCAAAAATCCCATAAACCCTTACTCTACCCAAAACCCCTAATTTCTACTTTGATTTCATGATTTGAGCCCTAGATTCTAGTAATAGATGATGAAAATAGGAGGAAAATGGATTTAGAATTGCTTACCTATGGAGCTATGGTGATGGAGTGTTACACCCCGTAAATTTAACAACATTGATACTGTAATATATATATATATATATATATATATATATATATATATTTGATATGGTATTTTAAGTGAAACATTTTTGTAAAGAAAAAAAGAAATGGTTTGAAAAATATGATTTTATATAGTTATTAATATTACTACTTTCAAATATATTTAAAATTATACACACAATATAAGAAAATTTATGAAATTTTCTTTATTGCAAAGATAGAAATTATTTTCTCACGGGAAAAGAAGGTTATCTTTTACCATTTTAAGAATTAAGCGTACGAGAAATTTTTACTCTTTATATGAGATTAGGAAAATTATAAGTTTAGAAAATATATGTATTTTTATATGGATATTTTAATGAAACAATAGTGTATGTATTAATTTTATATGATACCACATGACCATATGTGTAAGTTATATAAAGTGTGTTAAAAATAAGTATGATTTTAAGTAATATGAGTCAATTCTTAATTATATGGATAATTAATTAATTACTGAGTAACGGAACACTACCTAATTACCTAATAAGTGGATAAAAATTAACATTCCCCACCCCCACCCCACGTGGCAGCTTGTGCCATTCATTCAAATGACTCATTAGTCAATTGTTATATGTGTCACACAAGGAATTTGGGTGGCAGAAACAACCATTCCCTAAACAACCATTCCTTAAGTAGTGGCCCTCTCACTAGGCCATATACAATCACCTCCTGCTATACAATTGAAATATCCCACTGGAGGAAGTCATTGCCGGAATAAGCGCCTCTGCTTGGTATTGGGGAAGGGTGAGTTTTTCATCGTTGGAAATAATGATATATGGCGAATCTGTATCCCTTTAATTGGTAGTATGTGTAGTTTTTCATTGTTGGAGACTTCAAAACTTTTGGATTGAAATACTGGGTAGACTATGTGATACGTTGGAATAAAGATGATGTTGAAATGCTTTGGCATCTTAGTAGCATCTTCTTTGACTATTTAACATGGAACTTGCCAACAGAACTTGGTAAATTAAAACAACCCACCAATCATTAGCTCATAAACAAGTTTTGCACGTTGGTGTGCTTCCTGCTGTTGAATCTCATCCAGTTTCAGTGAATCCTATCCCGAAGGTGAACTTGATGGAGTGGAAACTTGGCCTTGAGGAGAATTATTGGATGTAGAAGGTTTAGGACATTGGTGTGTCGGGTATGTTAAGGCACTTCTTTCTTTTGGCATGATCTAAAGTGAAACGAACGTATACATTACGCTATTTTATAACGAATCTACTCTTAGCAACTAAGGTTGTCCATGTTGTTCTTTCCTTGCAAAGTTATTCTAAAAAAGTATATATGATCCTTGAATCCTAGTGAAGTTCATATTGATGATATGATGTCCATAATGTTAATCGAAGAGGCAATGACCTTATGTCACTCCAAAAGGTTTAGAATGTGATTCCATGGGTCCAACCTGCATTATATATGTATCTACTTTACTCTACCGAGCCGCGCTATAGTCGGCAGGGTATGGCACCTATTGTGCAATCACTGATCAGTTAGGTTTACCGACCTCCACGTGGCCGGGTACGTTTTTACCGAGTCCTCTTTGAGGTTGGGTATGATATGATGATGATGATGCCCACAAAGGCGGATGTTTTTAAAAGATTATGTATATATATGTATTACGCATTTCATGTCACTATCTCTTAGAGGTACTCAAATGTTACAGGTTGTATCTTCTCTACCTCTCTTTATATTATTGTTCATATTTATGTTTTCCTGCCTTACATACTCAGTACATTATTCGTACTGACGTCTCTTTTACTTGGGGACGTTGCGTTTCATGCCCGAAGGTTCCAATAGACAGGTTGACAGTCCTCCTAGTAGGCTATCAGCTCAGGGGAAGATGTTGCTGCACTCCACTTGCTCCGGAGTTGCATATTTGGTCAGTATAATTGGTACATGCATTGACTAGTATGGCAGGGCCCTGTCCCGACCTTTTTGATGTTTATGTATTCTTAGAGGCTTTGTAGACAGAAGTTCAGTTTGTACTGTATGTCAGAGGCCGTGACGGCCCATATGTATTCATGTTTTAAAAAAATGGTTTAGTGATACAATGTTTTTTTTCCACTTGCAATTGTACATTACGAGTAGTGGCTATGTTGGCCCATGATAGTTACAAAAGGAATGAACGAGTTACAGAGTGGTTCGTTCGGTCCAGCTTGGCACCGGGTGCCAGCCACGCCCCCCAAGGTTTGGGGCGTGACATGGAGGTCTTCAAAAATCTCCTTAGGGAAGTGGGGAAAAAGGAGGGTTGAGAAATGTGGTGAAAATCCCGTAATGTTTCTGTTTTTAAAACTTAAAAATCACTGGGCAAAATTACCCTTCGCGTTCGCGGGCCCCTGGCCGCGTTGGCGAAGGGTTGACTATCCTGACCTACGCGTTCGCGAGGCCTTGGCCGCGTTCGCGTAGGTTTGACTCTAATGATTTACGCGTTCGCGAGCCTATGGCCGCGTTCGCGAAGAACAAAAGCTACCCAACCCCCAGACCCCAGCCTAACTCTATGCGTTCGCACCCCTGGGGACGCGTTCGCGTAGAGACACTTCCCAGTGCTCCGTGTTCGCGTCTCCCTCTACGCGTTCGCGTAGAGTAAAATCCCAGACCATAATATTTACCCTTCACGTTTGCGGGCCTTTGTCCGCGTTCGCGAAGGGTATCACACCAGACACCAGAAAACTGAATGAACACCTATGTTTTTGCACTCCGACGCCTCCCCGAAACTCACCCGAGCCCTCGGGGCTCAAAACCAAAAATACACACGACTCTCAAATAATCCTACGAACTTATTCAACTACTAAAACCAACGAAATAACATCAAAATCAATGAATTAAACTCAAAAATCCATACAATTTCCTCAAAACTTCATAAAGCTCAAATGTACCATTTTCGATGCGAAACACGTCAAATCAAGTCCGTTTTACACCAAATTTTACAGACAACACCTAATAATCATATTAAACCTGTTCTGGGCCCGAAACCATAATACGGGCCCGGTAATGCAGGTTTCACATCGAAGTTCATTTTCAAAAACCTTTATTATTTTCAAAAAATAATTTTCTTTAAAAATTCATCTATAGGACTTGGGACCTTAGAATTTGATTCCGGGCATACGCCCAAGTCCCATATTTTCCTACGGACCCTCCGGAACCGTCAAATCATGGATTCAGGTCCGTTTATCAAAAAGGTTGACCAAAGTCAACTTTAATCAATTAATTATTAGAAATTCAACTTTTCATCAAGTTTTCACATAAAAGCTTCCCGGCTACGTGCCCGGACTGCGCACGTATATCGAGGTGAGATTAACGGAGGCTTCCGGGGCCTCAGAACACAGATTTAGCTAAATTAACATAGGGTGACCTTTTGGGTCATCACAAAGGTCTAAGAAAGAATAGGCCGAACTTGTGTTTTAAGAAGAAATTGGTGAACGAGAACCGGCAAAGTTAATGAGCTTGAAGGGAGTAAAAGAACTTTTGGAGATTAGAAGAAGTTTGGTAAAATTTGAGAAGATTATGAAGATGATCTATTTATAATAGCCACTTTGACGGTTTGAAAACACTGGTGGCCGACCATCAACTGGCATTAATTAATGACCTTTCAGTCGTTTATGTCGCTTACGTCACGAGGTTGACGTCATAATTGATCGAGGTATTTTATCGAAGTCTCAAGTTCATTCCTTCTCGTTACACTCCAATAAACGAGGGGACTATCTGTATATGGTCGAAATCGGTCCTACCCGATTTTATTGTCCGATCGAGGCAGGGGAGTTGCCCCAAAGGCAGCCTCGTAATAGGACGGGCTCGAGCTCGACCTCGAAGACAAGACATCAGGCCTGGGGATCGAAGTGTCTGTTGAGATCGAGGCCACTGACAATCGAGACCAAGCATGACCGACTTTGAGTAAGGCATGATAACGGAATAGCGAGATATCAGTTACCGGTCGAAGATCACAGCGCAAATCCCGAAACAGATCAAATCAAGAGCGGTTATTGGTGCCAATCATAAGATTTACTTCCGTAATTAGAATTGTACCTTACTTAGGATTCCTCTATTATATAAAGAGGGATCCCATTCACTTGTAAGGATCATTATTATTCACTAATAAAAAGATATACACTTTATTCTCTTGCTATCTTACTTACTATTCATTTGAATTGCTCTATCACTTATTATTTTATCTCGAGGCTGTCTCAAGTCGAGGTCGAGGTTTTGCTTGCATAACTGGTTTGATTTATCTTATTGACTAATTTTTCTGTTTAATTCTTTGCTTATCAATTGGCATTGGATTAAATCACATATCTTTAAAACCACAATATAAGTTTGATTGTTACTCAATTTTTAGGGTAAACAATATTATATTTTAAATTCCTTTGATACATCCCAGAACATAACTCAGTGGTCATGGGATTTAAAAATCAAAACATTTTTGAGATCATTGTTTCAATTCTCATTGGTCACATTCTTTTTTAATTTTTTTCATTTTTTTAAATCTCCTTAACATAAATTGTGTCTCTGCCACCAATACTGGGTCTGAGAAAGGGCATCACACCCCAAGACATATAATATAGACCGTCTATCGCTATTTTTATGGCTTGAACCGGTAACATATAAGAAGAAAAATAGTGTGGCAATATCACTATGTACATAGAATATTATCGCGTGTATATACAGACAAAGCGCTGCATGATCAAAGCCGTGAACATAGTAAACAGTCTAAAGACTCCAACGTATTTGGTTTCCCTGTATATATGTATAACCTTTGTAGTTAGATTTTATCAACAAGTCAACTGATAGAATTGGTCATAACTCAGTAGTAAAATGTTTTCACTTTTTCATTTTGGAAACATTCAAAATGGAATGGAAAAGCCAAAGAAAAGAAATCTTTAATCTTTAATTAATTCATTCAAAAAGGAATTGGTCATAGTAAACATACTTCTGATCTGATTCAGTAAGTTATTGTTATCTTTATTCGAACACACTTATGAATGTTTTGTAACGGCCCTAAATTTCTTAATTTCGTTATTTATTTTACTTCAAAATTTTAACGTTAGGAACTTGTCAAAATCGTTTATCGTCAAATTTTTACCAGAAAAGAAAAATTCAAAGTATATGTGTTATCTAATATTAATTCAAGGTCATATAATCAAGCACAAAACATATATAATGGCTACTTCCAAGCAGATGTAAGTTATGCGATATAGACAATCTACCCTAATACAAGCATTAATGGCTACTTCCAAGCAGAGGCGGATCCAGAATTTAGAGGCTCCGGGTGCCAAATTTTTTGAACGTAGTCATATTACAATTTACATTGTCTAATAGGGTATAAATTTAATCGATTTGATCTATTTGGGTTTTGGTTCGGATTATTCGTGTTGGGGTTAATATAAACAAATCGATCGAGCAAAAAGATTACGTAATAATTATGATAACTTGGAAAAAGAAAAGCATAAAAATACAACTGGATTATGAATTTTGTAAGAAAAATATTTAGATACTTAGCAAAAACTTATACTAATAAGCACTCTATATAAAGTAAGTTTACGGACATTTTTCAATTATATTTTTCATAAAAAAATAACTCACTCGATATTATATACAATTGTCCTACTTCAAAGCAATCTGACAAAAAAATAAACTTTCATTATTGATTAACACAATAACTTATTCAAGGATTCTTTTTTTTCTTTTTCTTTTTTTTTGGGTTTCTGCAAATAGATTTTTTGAGTTGTGGTCCTGGAGAAAACAATTATTTAAAAAAAAAAAAAAGGTGAACTAGGCTAGATTCGAACCCCCCGCCATTTGGGAGGCAGTGTCTTGCGAGCGGCACCTTGAACCTTTTTGTTATTGAGTATTGTATTTCTATACATTCCTTCTATATATACATGCATGTATACATACTATTGCATAGTTTCGGCCAAAGTTTGTGGGTGGCGTACCACCCCGTCCCTTACACGTAGATCCGCCTCTACTTCCAAGGCTCGATCCTGTAACCTACATGTCACATGAAAACAACTCTTACCGTTACTCCAAGACACCCCTTCAACTAAGACACCCCTTCAAATAAATGAATAACTAGAAAAAGATAAAATGAAAACGTGACAACAGACGTGCAAAGATGTAACTTTGACCTAAGAAAAGTCTTGGTATGTTCCCTTATTTCAGTTAACCCTTCCCTCCAGGTGTTACATATAAGTTGACCAAAATTGAAGTTTCCAGGAAGAAACAATAAGCTGTACGTATATATATTCAAGGAGAATATCAGCTCTCTTTCCTTTAACAAATTCACTAAATATTCATCCCTTTATTCTTGAATATCATCAAATGGATCCTCTAATTATCCAAGGAGAATCATCTACATCTTCCCGCTTCACTTATGAGATATTCCTGAGTTTTAGAGGTGAAGACACTCGAAAAACATTCACTGGCCATCTTTATTCCAAATTGCGTGATGTTGGAGTCAAAACCTTCATTGACAATGAGGAATTGAGAAAGGGTGACATGATTTCAACAGAATTAGAGAAAGCAATTGAAGAGTCAAGAATTTCCATTATTATTTTCTCAAGAAATTATGCATCCTCTAGTTGGTGTCTAAATGAACTAGTTAAAATTCTTGAATGCAAAGAGAAATTAAAGCAGATGGTTTTGCCTATTTTCTATGATGTTGATCCTTCTGAGGTACGAAAGCAAACTGGGTTATTTGGGGAAGCTTTGGCTAAACACAAGGAACGACCATTTGGAGCTCAAAGAGTGGAGAAATGGAGAGCTGCACTTGTTGAAGCTGCAAATTTATCGGGGTGGAATTTGCAAAATGTTGCTGATGGGTACATTTTCTAGATTAAACTATTTAAGTTTATTTGTTATTTGTACAATTGCTTATACTATATGATACTAACGGTTAAAAAGAGTTTAAGTTTTATACATTGATATTATTGAAATATTTGCACCATCAATATATATATAACTTCCATTATTTCTTAAAATATCCTATATGACGTGGTAAGTTATCTATTTTGTTGCTTAGATTCATCCCACTGTGTTAGGTCTTGGCTATCGATTTTGATTTATCCGTCAAATATTTTCAAACATCAAAGTTTTATTTACCGGAGTAGTATTTCTTTTAATTTTTTGGTTTTGCTAAAAAATTTGTAGGCATGAATCAAAGTTTATTGAAAACATTATACAGCAAGTCCTACAAGAGGTTAACCAGACACCTCTAGATGTTGCTTGGCACCCAGTTGGAGTAGATTCTCGTGTCAAAGATATAGAGTTGTTATTGCAAAATGAATGTGAAGATGGAGTTCGCATGATTGGTATTCACGGAGTTGGTGGCATTGGAAAAACAACTCTGGCAAAAGCTATCTACAATCGAATGTTTCGACTCTTCGATAGTAGTTGCTTCCTTTCAGATGTTAGATCAGAAGCTAAAGAATTTGGTTTCGTCAAGCTACAAGAGAAACTTCTTCGACAAATTCTCAAAACTGAGGACATCAAAGTTGACAGTGTTGCTCAAGGCATCAATCTAATCAAAGCAAGACTCGAGTCAAAGAAGGTTCTAATTGTTCTTGATGATGTGGACCATAAAAGACAGTTAGAAGCCTTAACAAGAGAAAGAAGTTGGTTTGGTTTGGATAGTTTAATAATCATTACCACCCGAGACGAGCAGTTGCTATGTCGGCTTGGAGAAAAAGAGAGATATGAGGCCAAACTATTAAATGGCAATGAAGCTATGTTACTTTTATGTTGGCATGCTTTTGACAGTCATTTTCCACCACAAGATTATGTTAATTTGGCACACGACATAATCAAATATTCAGGTAGGCTATCATTAGCTCTTGTGACATTGGGGTCACATTTACAAGGAAGTTCTATAGAAGAATGGGGATATGAAGTCGAAAAATTAAGAGCAATTCCTCATAGTGATATCCAAAAGATTCTCAAGATAAGCTTTGATGGACTTGATGATGAAACACAGACTGTTTTTCTCGATATTGCATGCGCATTCCATGGGTTTAATGAGCGTGTAGTTACTGAAATATTAAATGCATGTGGCTTTCATGCTAAAAGTGCAATTGCAACTTTAGTCCAAAAACACTTGCTCCAAAGATCTTGGAATATTTTGGAGATGCATGATTTAGTGCGAGATATGGGAAGAGAAGTCGTTCGCATGGAATCACCTCGAAATCCTGGAAAACGAAGTAGATTATTCATCCCGCACGAAGTCCGTGATGTTCTACAAGGAAATAAAGTCAGTAATACTTTTCTATTTCCGCTTATAATTTATATTTTCATCATCAGAATTAAATTCATTTGTACTTTCGTCTCTAGTGAGTTAGTTTTTTCTAGTAGTTTGTCAACCATTGCAAAATAAAAATGACATTTCAAACTCTAAAGGCTATATATATACATACATATACACACACTTGTGGGCATAGACCATATTATCTCCAAGATTAATTATTGAAAGATGTTTGAATTTATCTTTTTTTTTCTCAATTCATCATTTTTTTTGTTTAATTATGTTCTTACTGACTTCATATCTTATCTAATTGCGGAAATTAAGTTTGCTCTCGAAGAAATTAGGCATGTGCACTTTTGAAAACAGTTGAATAGGTACATATGTGTAACATTTATATTATTATTTCTATAGCAATATATACAAAATTTTCTTTTAAATATAATATAATATATATTCTATCTTTAATTGTTACTATTACCAGGCTTCAAGATGCAATTTGTTCTCTTTATTTATGTTTTCCCCATTGATATTATCATGTTAATTTATTGAATGGTGCTAGCTAGTTTTTGAAAGACTCTCATCTTAGCTTTATGAGCAATTTTATATATTTTTTTAACATCCTTTAATGTGTAAGTTCCTTTTTCTTGATACATATGGTGTAACCTCTTTTTTTTGACCTTCAATAGGTATAAAACATTTTCCCCTCTTAATATGTGGGACTTAAGATGGTCTTAAGAAACTAATCTTTCCACTGAACTACAGGGTTCCGAAAATGTAGAAGTACTGAAGGTAGATCGAGGGACATTAAATGGAGTGAACTTGAGCACCAAAGCATTTGAGAAAATGAAAACCCTTAGGGTTCTTATAATGGATGAGTTACATATTAGTGGAGATTTTGAGTTGTTGTCCAAGGAGCTCAGATGGTTATCTTGGAAAAAATGTCCTTTAAAATGTATACCATCAAATTTTCCAGCTGATAATCTTGTAGGTCTAGATATGCAGGAGAGTGATATTCAAGAATTTCGATTGAATTTGCAGGTTTGTTACTCAATTTTACAATTTCATGTGTACTGTTATTGTCACTCAGTGAAAGAAAATGTTAATTGAAACTATATTTGGTTTTACTTCTAGTGTTGTAGAAGTTTGAAGGAGCTGAATCTCTCGTTTTGTGAGCAACTCAGAAGCACGCCAAACTTCACTGGTTCACGGAGTCTTGAGATTTTACGGCTTAGAGGTTGCTCAAGTCTGACAGAGATCCATCCATCAATAGGAAATTTGTCCAGACTAATTGAACTATATATTTCTCATTGCAAAAAACTTAGGGATCTTCCGAGCAACATATGCCAGCTAATATCCGTTGATTACTTGGACATTAAGTGCTGCCCATCAATAAAAACACTGCCAAATAACCTTGGAGATATGAAAAATCTAAGATATCTTAATGCATCTTATACGGGTATAAAACAATTGCCTAGATCTGTTGAAATGCTAAGAAATCTTGAAAGGTTGGTAGTGGGAGGTGAAACGTTAGAGGCCAAAAGGAGTATTTCTGGAAGAGGAGTCTTATCAAATACAATATTCCTTGCCAACTTTTGTATCCTATTTGAGCCTTACATACTGTAATTTGTCTGAGGCTGATATTCCTAGGGATATTGGGAGCTTATCCTCCTTAGAGATTTTAGATTTGAGTGGAAACAATTTCCATTGTCTACCCATTGATTTTTCTAAGTTACGATTATTGAAGGAGTTATGTTTGGATGACTGTGAGAATCTTCAAACACTCCCATCAGTATCAAATTTAGAGAACCTTGCAGCTATTGGACTTAAGAATTGCCAAAAATTGGTGAAGATTACAGAGTTGGACAACCTCCCTTCTATAAGGTGGATCAACATGATAAATTGTAGTTCTCTGCAGAATCCATTCAATGAAGGCTTCTTTAGCGCACCTGCTTTATTTGCATTTAATGAACCTGCTCGATATGTGGTTACTCTCTCTCTCTCTCTCTCTCTCTCTCTCTCTCTCTCTCTCTCTCTCTCTCTCTCTCTCTCTATCATATTAATGATCTTGAGTCTTTGTCTGATGCAGGCCGATAATATTAGCATTTATATGGAATGCAAAGAGATTCCAGAATGGTGCAGGAATCAAGCAACAGCTTCATCTATGTGTTTGACTATGCCGACACATAATAACTTCTTAGGAATAGTTCTCTGGTTTGTTATCGATGTACCCTGCAATGATGATCCATGCTTCTGGATTAGTATTGCCCATAAAATGACTCCAATTGTTATGTGGGCACTTGAAGAACACATAGAACTGGCATTTGTATATTACATATCTTACTTAGATGAACCTTTTGATGGCCAGATGATGAAAGGTGGGGAAAATATAGAGGTGTGGTCTGACGACTTTACAATAAAGAAGATAGGGATCCATATGTTATATTTAGACCAACATGGTAATGTTATATCTTTGCCGGGAGATGTGGATCATTCTTATTATAAGTACCCTAAAAGAATTTCAACAGACATATCAACTCTTCCTTGTAAAAGAGCAATGTTCTGAGTCAAGATAATTTTCCTTTAGAGCTAATCAAATTGTATTTTATATTACACAATTAATATGTAGTAGATCAGATAATTTCTAATTGATATTGATCTTTTTCCAAATATTTGTTATCAACTGATTGTAAATAGAAGCGTAAGAAAAAACTGGTGTTCGGTACTCGCATTGTGGCCCGGCCATATCTGGATTCGTGCCGGGAAGTCCCACATTAGCGGGTAAAGCGCCCCCTAATAAAGACGACTCCATACCCAGGTCTCGAACCCGAGATCACTGATTAAGGATGAAGAAGTACTTACCACTCCACCTATCCTTGGTGGTCGCTTGAATGCACTATCGACTTGCAACTAATAAGAGAAATAGCTATAGGTTGGCTACTTTTAAGTTCGCTTTTGATACTATTGTAGTTCCAAAGAGACATTCTGACTTATTAGCTAGCGATCAAATAAACACCCCAACTCAACATAAATGTGTCTCTTATTGCTATTTTGAGTTATTGTACAAGATTTTATGTATGCCATCGCATTCCCCGGACGATTGAACATATAACAACAGCAACAACAACCCAATGAATCCTATTCCTCCTAACCTTTTTTACCAAATTTTTATCTTTTCTAGACTTCCTCGCTTATTAAATTTATCATTTTTGCTCATCGTCCTTAATAAATTGCAGTTTTATTACTAGAAGTCTGCGAACGCCGCAACAGGTTTACCTTGAGTCTCCTCGTCGATGATCCATGTAGCTAATAACGATCAATACCTAGATCTGTACAAAACAAAGATGCACAGAAGTGTAGTATGAGCACACCACAGCGGTGCCCAGTAAGTATCAAGACTAACCTCGGTGAAGTAGTGACGAGGACTAGTCAAGACATCACCGGTCTAATAGGTAAAAAGGCATAAATATAAAAATGACTAAAACATATTATTTATCTAGAGAATTTCGATATAATTAACGACATGACGATATAATGCGGAAGGAACTGCAACAATTAAATCAACGGAACAACATAATAGAAATACGCAAGAAGGATGGACAGAACGCAAGCCAAAAGTCGAAAATCACAACACAATAAACTACTAACAACTCAGCACTGCATCAATTTGTTCACATCAGGCCTTAGCCAATAAACTCAATAAAGCTTTAAAGATATAATCGTTTTGAAATAGGGGAAATCTTCTTTGAAACATACTCTTTCAGGATGTATGTTTATATATTTTCATAAAGAGGAATCTCTGAAACATAGTTTCTTCAAAATAAGGAGGGGGGGAGGGGGGGGTGTTCAAATGTAGTTTCCCAATAACTGCCTTTTCAAATATTATTTTTCTTCAAGACAAATACCTTTCATATATACTTTCGAAATAGAAGTCCTTCAGACATAACTTTTTCTGGAGATAATTGTTTCTCAACTATACTTTTCAAGGTATATATATATATATATCATTCGATCATAATTTCCTCAATGATAAAATCACTGGAACTCAGTTCGTAACTCAGAATTTGTCATGCAATGCAGTACAGGGGAAAAGCTCCCGAAATATCGTCTGTAGTCCCAATTTAAATATGCGATGCAGTACAGGGGGAAAGCTCCCGGAATCTCGTCCGTAGTCCCAATTTAAACATGCCATGCAGACAGGGGGAAAGCTCCCGGAATCTCGTCCGTAGTCCCAATTTAAATATGCAATGCAGTATGGGGGGGGGGGGGGGAAGCTCCCGGAATCTCGTCCGTAGTCCCAATTTAAATATGCAATGCAGTACAGGGGGAAAGCTCCCGGAATCTCGTNGCAGCATAACGAGGAGAAAACAACCAGAACACGGCAAGAACATTGCACAAGCCACAACGAGCACAACGGAAAACAAAAGACAGAAGCAAAGTGCGACGAGCAGTTCAACACGGGAACTTAAATCATAATAGTGGAAAAACTCACTCATAAGAAATAACCACTGAAGGGAAAGCCAAGTACAAATGGAACAATATAATGAGGGGGAAAACATAACAAATATAGCAACGATTCACAATATATCAATAAATAAGGAACCAATCATCACGGCAAGGGAAACAGATATGACCAATCTCGCCTAACAATTTTCTTCACGGAATAAACTCAGCTTTAACAAATGTTCAATAATAGGAAACACCAAGGAAATACTGCCAATATGGGTGATTGTCAACTAAACCTAAGTAATATTTAAGGGCAAATCATGTAAATCATCATATACGACTCAGGGCATGCTCGACACCAACCTATAGATATTCCAATTCCTGTTAAACAATTATATGACTAGATGATACTAATTCTAATCAATTAGGCAGATTGTGAAGAAAATATAGCATAGTGGTAAAAGAGGGAAAATATTCAGTTAAGTCAATTAAGATCAAATAATCAACAAAGGGGAATCGAAATCAAGAAAAATCTAATTCAAACAGGAGGAGATGAAACTAGCAATCAGGAACTCGACCATAATAGTTACCACTTCATACGCAGGAAATATAGGAACCTAAGAATCCTAAAAGGCCAACCTATTTGCAAATAAGTCCGAGTACGCACTCGTCACCTCGCGTACACGGGCTACAATCAACATAGAAGACTCAAATCCTAAGGGGTAGTTCCCCCACACAAGGTTAGGCAAGATACTTACCTCAAAGACGACAACCGGGTACTCAAAAGTAGACTTCTCGGGTGGAAAGACCTCCGGACGACTCGAAATCAACCAAAATCACTTCAAAACACACTTAAATTGCATAAGGAACTATTCCAAATAATAAAGCTTCAATATTTACAAATTTATAAAAATCGACCCAAAAGTCGACCCCCAGGTTCGCACCTCGGAACCCGACAAATTTTATAAAAAATCCGATTACCCATTCCGATACGAGTTCACCCATACTAAATTTATCCAATTCCGATATCATTTGGTCCTTCAAATCACGATTTTTTCATTTTATAAATTTTCTTTCAAAACCCACAATTCCCTCAACCCAAAACCAGATTAAATGATAAAAACAAGAACTAATTCGTGGAATATATTTAATTCTAGTGAAATAACACTTACCCATTCGATTTGTGTGAAAAACCCTCAAAGAATCGCCAAAAATCGAGCTCTAGAAGTCTAAATATGTTAAAAATGGCTTAACCCTCGTTTTTGAAACTTATATTCTGCCGAGGTAACTTAATGCATCGCGATCGCGGAACAACTATTGTGATCGCGAAGGGGAAAGGTTACTGCCCAAAGAAATGCTCTACGCGATCGCGAGTTGGTGAATGCAATCGCAGAACGTGAAGGGGAAAGGCCACTACGAACGCAGATCTATCTTTGCGATCGCGAAGAGGAATTAATCTATAGACCCCCAGCCCCATTTCTATTATGCTAACGTGAAGCAATGGATGCGATCGCGATGAAGGAGAAATGGTGATTCCGCGATCGCGAACCTGACAGTGCGATCGCATTGAAGGGAAATCTGGGATGTTCAAGGAGAGTTTATGCGATCGCGACTACTTCTATGCGATTGCATAGAAGGAAACCAGAAGGCAAATTTCAGCTGTTCAAAAGTAGGGAAAATGGCTCGGAACCCCGTCCAATCACACACACCAGTCATATAACTTAACACAGACTCGCTCGAGGTTTCAAAATACCTAAAACAACACTAAAACAACGAATCGAACTAAAAATCAACTTATGAATTTTCAAAACTTTAAATATCAAAACTCATGTCGAAGCCTATCAATTCAACCCGGAATAATGTGAATGTTTGCAGACAAGTCACAAATAACACAACGGATCCACATCCACTTCCGAAATTCCCTTCCGGGGCCGATATCAAAATTTTACCTATCGGCCGAAATCGCCAAAATTCTAACTTTCGCCAAATTACCTTAAATTACTTTACGGGCCTCCAAAACCAATTTCGGACACACGCCTAATTCCAAAATCATCAGGCGAAGCTATTGACATTAACCAAAACTCATTCCGATGCAGATTACTCAAAAGTCAAACCTCCGGTCAATTTCCACCTCTTAAGCTTCAAAATTGAAAACTTTTCTCCTAATTCGACTTCGGATGATCCGGTAACTGAATCTATCCACGCATGCAGGTCGATATACGCAATGTGAAGTTGTTCAATATCTTACGCCACCGAACGGAGCTTAAATTTCCAAAACGACAGATCGGGTCGTTACACAGTCCTTCACTATAAAAGCTAAGGTTTTTTCGGAACCAATTATGATATTGTTGCTAGTAAAACTATATTTGTAAAATAATTCTGGAGATAATAAAATAGTATTCAAACAGAAATGTAAACAAAATAAAAACCCATTCGAGCCCACTAAATTCACAGTGTTTCCTTAAGGAATTTAATCCCCTCCTAGTACCCAAGGTAATGGATTATTTCCTCCCAGGATATAACGAATTACACATTGGTGTAGTAGTACTTCAAACCCCAGTGTTTTAGCGAACACAAAGTTCTGTAGCAAATCACACTTACTGTTGCTTTTTTTGAAGTTAAAATATGCAGAAGAAAGGAGGAGAACTCAGAAAATTCGTACGAAAAATCTGAGAGAATGGACTTGTATTTATAACCAATGTTGGGATGAAATCTGAAGAGGTGCAGCTCTTTAGAATGGTTATTTTTGCAAAACGGCCATAGCATAAATGACATAACATCAATGGATATTTACTCAACAATAAAGAGGGAAAATTGAAGAGGGTGGTTAATTTTATGTTACAAAACAGAAAACTGAAAATTGGATAACTGAACAAATATTTAATAACATTTTTTTAATATTTACTATTAACAAATAAATTTGGTCCAAAAATTAATCAATTGATCGATCATTTGACCAAATTCGAATCCGAATCCGAATCCGAAGAGCGAAGCCGAAGCCGAAGCCGAGTCTAGCGAGCAAGCGACGACGACGATGACGACGCGAGGCTTGCCTTCTTCTCAACTCTTTATGAGCTAGAAGAAGAGCAATTGCTTATATACCCATCAAAAACCTTTTCCTCTTACCATATGGGACAAATAAGAAGGGAAACTCAAATATTTTATTTTTCTCTCCATTTCCCATTCACCCTATTTTAAGCATTAATAGCTTAAAACCCAACAATCCCCTACATGAATAGGGAATGGCTATATCACAGAAGTATGCATAAAAATCTGTGTGATTCGCAAGCAAGAATTAATTGCATATGGATAAGTAGGTTTCTCTTTGAACTTTCCGTAGTGAACTTGTGTCGGGTATACTCGATCAATCGGTAGATTTGATATCTTTGAACCGTCGAACTTTGGTGTATACCTAGACAACCATAAGTTACAAAACCAACCCTTAACCGTCTTTGGTTATCATTGTTGTGTTCGTTTCAGCCATGAACATCGCCTGGTTTCATAAGTGCATAGAGAACTGTCACGACCCCAAATCCTAACAGGCCGTGATGGCGCCTATCGTGGAACTAGGCTAGCCAACCATCACCTTACTACGCATTTGTTTGATTACAATAATTCACAATTCAATAATAACAACACCCATAATATAAAAATAATTTCTTAAAGTCTCAGCGCCCCCAATAATAGCTTAAACAACTCTAAACAAAACCTCCCAAGACTGGAGTCAACATAGTCACGAGCATCTACGAAATAAAACTAACCCTACTAATGCCTTAAATAAAGTCTAGGAATGAAATGCTAAAACTGAATAAGGAAGGGAAATGGAGAAGTTGTGTACGCTGGACAACTACCTCAAAATTCCCGTAAACTGCTGCTAACGAACCGAGACAGCTACTGCTCCGGGCCGTCACCTGAATCTGTGCACAGAGGCACAAGGAGTAATGATGAGTACGCCAACTCAGTAGTAATGAAAATAAATCACAGTCTGAGAAATTTAAAACACACAGCAGAGATACACCAATTCACAAAACCAGTAAAACACCAAGTCACCATAAAGTATTTATCAAATACATAAGTTCAAAACTAATTTCCAGAAAAATCCTTTGAAACAAGTATATATTTTCCAGTATATTCTCAGTAAAAATCAGTTTGAAAAACGAAGTGAATCGTAGTTAAAAACTCTGTAAAATTTCCATAAATCTGCCCCCTCGGGCCAAAATCATTTCTCGTAACAGTTGCCCATCAGGCATCCTCACGATCACTCTGTATCAGCCCATCGGGAATCCTCACAATCACTCTGTATCAGCCCATCAGTCATCCTCACAATCACTCTGTATCAGCCCATCAAACATCATCACTCAGTAGGTACCTGCGCTCACTGGGGGTGTGTACAGACTCCAGAGGGGCTTCTACAGCCCAAGCGCTATAACAAGCCACATCATGGCATAAATCACTCACAATATAGGCCCGCAGCCTCACTCAGTCAGACACTCTCGACTTGCCATTCAGGCCATAAATATGCCGGGTTCTTGACCCAAAAACAAGGTTTCATTTTCAAGAAATAATATCCAAATACTCTGAGTGTCAAAACAATTTATCAGGAAAGACTGAGTGTAAAACATAATTCATAAGTGAGGAAAATAGTAAAAGCAGCCCCGAAGGGGTAAACAAATCGGCACTAGACCCCAAACATGGCTTACAGCCCAAGTCATATCAAAATATAGAGTAATACTATTAAGCATAGGCTTAAAATCGGTTTCGCAACTCAATAGTTTCCTAAAAAGGAATATATTTCCAAAGTTCCAATCTTTGCATTCCAAAACCCGTGAAAGGGTGCAGAGTCCGGGGTTTTATACCCTCAGGACAGGATTTAAAGACATTACTTACCTCAAACTAGCCCGAAACCTACTCCGCAATGCGTTTGCCTTTCGGATCCACTTCAGAATGCTCCAAATCTACCAAATTCAGATTTTTATCATCAAATTATGCTTAAGGAATAAATTCCAATTGAAAAAATATCAATTTTAGCTCAAAATCCGAAATCGGTCAAAACCCGACCCCTGGGCCCGCATTTAGGAACTCAGAAATTTTTATACAAAAATGTTCTTCATCGTCTCACGAGTCCGTACATATAAAGAACGCTAAAAACGGAGTTCGTTTGACCCCTCAAATCGATCCCTAAAGGTCTCATAATCTCAAGCCCTAACTCCACCTTTTTCTACTAATTTTCATGAATTTAACATTGAGATTATGTTCTTTAATCACCTATAAATGAGTTTTAAGGTCCAAAATACTTACCTATATGAAGAACATTGATTTTCCCTCTTCAAAATAGCCTCAAAAGCTTATCCCCGTTCAAAAATGGTGTAAAAGGGTGAATGGTCGCGGAGGGTTTATTTTACAACTGCCCAGTTATTTCTTCACTACGATCGCGGAAGTCCTCGCGCGATCGCGAATACCAAATCTCTCAGGCCCTCTGAAAACCCTACGCGATCGCAACATATGCCACGCGATCGCGATTCCTTGTTTCCTGGACGCACGCGATCGCGAAGCACACCTGACCAACCCCCCTCACACGCCCCTCCAACACCACGCGATCGCACCACGACCTACGCGATCGCGATGCACAACCTTCCAGAGCTACACGATCGCACTCCTTACCCTACGATCATGATTCACAAAATGTCCCAGCCTCATATTACTCTACGCGATCGCGGACCAATCCACGCGATCGCGATGACCATTTTGCTGCTGCACAAAAACCAGCAATTTATTCAAGTCCAAATGAGTCCGTTAATCACCCGAAATCAATCATGAGCCCCTCAGAACCCCAACCAAACATACCAACACATCACATATGATCATTCAAACTTAGTTTCACCCTAGGAACACCAAAACTAACATCAAAACACCAAGATCACATCGGATTCAAGTCTAAAAACTTTGAAATTTCTAAAATTCACCAACGACGCCGAAACTATCCAAAAAAACTCTGATTGACCTGAAATTTTGTAGACATATCCAAAATGACAGTATGAACCTGTTCCAACTGTCGTAATTCTATTCCGACCCTGATAGCCTATTTTCCACTGCTGACCGGAAATCGCCGAAAATTAGCTTTCGCCAATTCAAGCCTAATTCTACACCGGGCATCACAAAAAAATTCTGGACACGCTCCTAAGTCCCAAATCACCTAACGAAGCTATTCGAGCAATAAAATCCGCATTCCAAGGTTGTTTACCAATAAGTCAACTCTTAGTTGACTTTTCCCATTCTAAGGCTTTTTTTTTAAGACTAAGTGATAAATTCTCTTTATAATCATTTCGATTTCAAGCCTACCAACTCTAACACATCAATAACAGTATAACCAAGCTATAACAAGGAAATAAAATAAATGTAATGCAGGTTCTACGTAACGACTGACCGGGTCGTTACAAGAACTGGCCTTGCAAAATTCTCCTTGAAGCGGTTAACACTTAACACTTACATAGGTGATTCCTAAACGTGTCATCTCGTAGATACACTGTTTTATATATCTCGTATCAAATTTAGAAATCATTAAAAAGCCTTAATGCTTTATCCTTGGTACTGAACATTGTCGCATCACGAGAATGGACCAAAAGTTTAGTTGACAATGTTGAACTGTCATTAATGACTTTGTTTGATATCTTTGAACCTAGATCTTGGGATCTCCAGACTTCTAGGTAGAGTTACCGCCACTATGAATTGTTCTCGGCCATAGTCCCATTCCCCTTGATGATCTCTCAACTACCTCTCTAGTTGGCCTTTTGTAAGTGGATCCGACATATTATCTCTTGAATTTACATAGGCAATCGTGATAATTACTCTAGAGAGTAATTTCCTAACAGTTTTATGTCTTCGTCGTATATGACGAGATTTACTATTATACATAACGCTCCCAACCCTTCCAATTGCCGCTTGACTATCACAATGTATGCATATTGGTGCCAACGGTTTGGGCCAAAATGGAATGTCTTCCAAGAAATTCCAGAGCCATTCAGCTTCTTCACCGGCTTTATCTAAGGCTATAAACTCAGCCTCCATTGTAGAGCGGGCAATACAAGTTTGTTTGGACGACTTCCAAGATACTTCTCCTCCACCAATATTGAATACATATCCACTTGTGGACTTGGAATCAGTTGATCCGGTGATCCAATTTGCATCACAGTATCCCTCAATGACCGCATGATATTTACTGTAGTGCAAAGAAAAGTCCTGGGTATGTACTAATACCCCAAAACTCATTTCATGACCATCCAATGAGATTGACCTTGATTGCTCGTATATCAACTCAATTTACTTATAGCACAAGCTATATCTAGCCGTGTACAATTCATAATGTACATTAAGCATCTCAACACACGAGCATAATCCAATTGTGATATGCTTTGGCCTTTGTTCTTTGCTAATGCAAGATTCACGTCAATTGGAGTCTTTGCAACTTTAAAGCCCAAGTGCTTGAATTTTTCAAGTACTGTCTTAATATAATGAGATTGTGACAATGCCAGACCTTGAGAAGTCTTATGGATCTTAATTCCCAGAATTAAATCAGCAACTCCCAAGTCTTTCATATCAAACTTTCCAGTTAGCATACGCTTAGTCGCATTTATGTTGGCAATGTCATTACTCATTATCAGCATATCATCCACATATAAGCAAACAATGACTGTGATTTGGAACATTTTTAATGTACACACATTTATCACATTCATTTATTTTTAAACCATTTGACAACATTTTTTGGTCAAATTTTGCATGCCATTGTTTGGGTGCTTGTTTTAGTCCGTAAAGGGACTTAACAAGTCTACATACCTTCTTTTCTTTACCTGGAACCACAAACCCTTCAGGTTGTTCCATGTAAATTTCTTCCTCCAACTCTCCATTTAAGAAGGCCGTCTTAACATCCATTTGATGAATTTCAAGACCATAAACTGCAGGTAACGCTACTAATGTTCGTATGGACGTAATTCTTGTAGCTGGAGAGTATGTATTAAAATAGTCAATACCTTCTCTTTGTCTATATCCTTTGACTACAAGTCTTGCCTTATATTTGTCAGTAGTGCCATCATCTTTCATTTTCCTCTTAAAGATCCATTTAGAACCCAACGGTTTATTTCCAGGAGGAAGATCAACCAATTCCCATGTTCAATATGGATTCTATTTCACTATTGACTGCCTCTTTTCAAAATAATAATTCCGAAGAAGACATAGCTTCTTTAAATATTTGAGGCTCATTTTCCAATAAGAAAGTCACAAAATCTGGTCCAAATGAAGTAGACGTTCTCTGACGTTTACTACATCTTGGATCCTCCTGATTAAATGCACTTTCTTTTGTTTCTTCCCGAGGTCGTTTAGATCCTTCACCAATCGACTCATATTCCTTTTTATACGGATATATATTTTCAAAGAACTCACCATTATCTGATTCAATAACCGTATTATTAGGAATGTCGGGATTTTTTTATTTATGAACTAGAAATCGATATGCTTTACTATTAGTCGCATATCCTATGAAAACACAATCAACGGTTTTTGGTCCTATTTTTACCCTTTTCGGTTTAGGAACTTGCACTTTTTCCAAACACCCCACACTTTCAAATAATTCAAGTTGGGCTTCCTTTCTTTCCATTTTTCATATGGAATGGATTGTCTTTTGCTATGGGGTACTCAATTTAATATTCGATTAGCCGTAAGAACGGCTTTCCCCCATAAGTTCTGTGGCAAATCGAAACTTATCAACAATGTGTTCATCATCTCCTTTAATGAATGATTCTTTCTTTTCGCAATCCCATTGGATTGGGGAATGTAAGGAGCCATTATTTGATGAATAATTCCATATTCTAAACATGTTTCTTCAAAAGGAGATTCATATTCACCACCCCTATCACTTCTTATCATTTTTATTTTCTTGTTAAGTTGCGTTTCAACTTCACTTTTGTATTGCTTGAATGCGTCTATTGCTTCATCTTTACTATTAAGTAAGTAAACATAGCAATATCGAGTACTATCGTCAATAAAAGTTATGAAATACTTCTTTCCACCGCGAGATGGTATTGACTTCATGTCACAAATATCTGTGTGAATTAAGTCTAAAGGATTTGAATTCCTTTCAACTGACTTATAAGGATGTTTAACATACTTATATTCCACACATACTTGACATTTTGATTTGTCGCATTCAAACTTAGGCAATACTTCCAAATTAATCATTTTCCACAAGATTTTATAATTGACATGACCCAAACGTATATGCCATAATTCATTTGACTCAAGTAAGTAAGACAAATTTTATTATTATTATTATTTACAATAACCATTACATTCAGCTTGAAAAGGACCTCGGTAAGGTAACCTTTTCCTACAAACATCTCGTTCTTACTTATTACAACTTTATCGGATACAAATACACATTTAAAGCCATTCTTAACAAGAAGTCCAGTAGAGACTAAATTCTTCCTAATCTCGGGAACATGAAGGACTTGTTCAAAGTCATCACTTAACCGGAAGTCATTTTGAGAAATATCTTCTCACATTCTTCAATCTTGGCCTTTGAAGAATTTCCGATAGAAATCGTCTCATCGGGTCCAACAGGAGCATAAGTAGCAAAAGCTTCTCTAACAGCACAAACATGGCGAGTGGCTCCAGAATCAAACCACCACTCTTTAGTATTGCCCACCAAGTTGCATTCGGAAAGCATGGCACACAAGTCATCAACATCATCATGCTTTTAAACCATGTTTTCTTGACCCTTATTCTTGTCTTTCTTCATAGAACGACACTCTGTAGATTTGTAACCGGCTTTTCCACAGTTGTAGCAATTTCTAGTGAACCGCTTCTTGCTTGGGTTGTTTTTCGGTCCAGAAGCCTTCTTCTTCTTTTTGTTATCTTCAACAATATTTGCTCCCATTATTGTTGAGTTTCCACGGCCTCTCTTGTCAGCAGCTTTATTGTCCTCTTCGATTCTCAACCGAATTATGAGATCGTCAAGGGATATCTCCTTGCGTTTGTGTTTCATATAATTTTTGAAGTCCTTCCACAACGGAGGCAACTTCTCAATCATTGCTGCTACTTGGAATGCTTCATTGATGACAAGACCTTCAATGAAAATTCTGTTAGTAAACATAATAAAATCAATACTACCAATATTAGTATTAATTCTACTTATACCTTCAGCAAGGAGATCGTGAATAATCACTTGCAATTCTTGGACTTGGGTAATAACAGACTTGTTATCTACCATTTTGTAGTCCAAAAATTTAGCAGCAACGAATTTATTCAACCCGGCATCTTCAGTTTTGTATTTCTTTTCAAGCGCCATCCACAGTTCTTTTGACGTTTCCACGCCACTATAGACGTTATACAAATCATCCTCTAGTCCGCTAAGAATATAATTCTTGCACAGAAAATCAGAATTCTTCCACACCTCAATCACGAGAAGCATTCATTCTCTGGTGTTTCATCGGGCAAAACAGGAGCCTCTTCCTTGATGAACTTCTGCAGACTTAAAGTAGTCAGATAGAAGAACATCTTTTGTTGCCACCACTTGAAATCAATCCCGAAATTTTTTTTGGGTTTTCCCGCCGGTGCCTATGGTGTCGGTGTTGTTCGGCTCGTCGATGCATTGGCAGTGACCATAGGAACGGTCTGGTTCCCATTGTCATTCGTCATTTATGTAAAAGAATGACACAAACGTTAAAATCACGTAGATTTTAATCTCCAATAGAGTAGAAAACCACAAAGGTTTTACTCCCCAGAAACAGTGAGTATAACACAAATACAGAAAATAGATTTAAATTCCTTAAGCTTGTTAGTAAAACAATTCTGGAAATAATAAAATAATATTCAAACAGAAATGTAAACGAAATAAAAATCCATTCGATCCCACTGAATTCGCAGTGTTACCGTAAGGAATTTAATCCCCTCCTAGTACCCAAGGTTATGGATTATTTCCTCCCAGGATAGAACGAATTACACACTGGTGTAGTGGTACTTCAAATCCCAGTGTTTCAGCGAACACAAAGTTTGGTAGCAAATCACACTTATTGTTGCTTTCTTTGAAGTTAAAATATGCAGAAGAAAGGAGGAGAACTCAGAAAATTCGTATGGAAAATCTGAGAGAATGGACTTGTATTTATAGTCAATGTTGGGCTGAAATTTGAAGAGGTGCAACTCTTCAGAATGGCTATTTTTGCAAAACAGCCATAGCATAAATGCCATAACATCAATGGCTATTTACTCAACATAAAGAGGGAAAATTGAAGAGGGTAGTTAATTTTCTGTTACAAAAACAGAAAATTGAAAATTGGATAACTTAATTGGATTTAGTATTAATATTTATTTTAATATTAATATTTTGTTATTAAAACAAATATTTAATAGCATTTCTGTTAATATCCGAAGCCGAAGCCGAAGCCGAACCGAGTGAGCGACGACGACGACGGCGTCGCGAGGCTTGCCTTCTTCTCAACTCTTTATGAGCTAGAAGAAGAGCAATTGCTTATATACCCATCAAAAACTTTTTCCTCTTTCCATATGGGATAATCAAGAAGGGAAACTCAAATATTACTCAAATATTTCATTTTTCCCTCCATTTCACGTTCACTCTATTTTAAGCATTAATAGCTTAAAACCCAATAATTGTGTTATATTATATGTCCTCTATAACAACACTTTATAATAGCAGCCAGAAAATATTGGAATAAACGAGGCTGTTATAGAGAGGTTTTGACTGTAGTAGTAGTCTACCTAACTTAAAAACAATATCCATATTTTTTCTAAAATATCCTTTTCTTTGTCAAGTTCAGACTATATCTTTAAAACAATCTCAAATTGCAACGACCCGGTCCGTCGTTACGCAGTATACGCATCTATTCCTTTATTTCTGTCTTGTAGTAGCTCGGTTAGACTGTTCATGGAGTATTGGGGTTGGTTGATTCGGGTTCAGAGTAAAAATAGAGTGGATTGAGACACTTAGTCTCTAACAAGAGCTTTAGAGTTGGAAAAGTCAACTCGGAGTTGACTTATCGGTAAACGAACTCAGAATGCGGATTTTATGGTTCGGATAGCTTCGTTAGGTGATTTGGGACTTAGGAGTGTGTTCAGAATATTTTTAGGATGCCCGGTGTAGAATTAGGCTTGAATTGGCGAAGTTAGTATTTTGGCGAATTCCGGTTGATAGGCGAGATTTTGATCCGAGGGTCGGAATGGGATTCCGAGAGTTGCTGTAGCTTCGTTAGGTCATTTTGGACTTGCCCGCAAAATTTCAGGTCATTCGGAGATGGTTTGGTTGGGTTTTTGATCAAATGCGTGTTTCGGAAGTTTTTGGGAATCATAGGCTTGAATTGGATGAGAATTTATGGTTTTGATGTTGTTTTTGGTGTTTTAATGGCTCGACTAAGTTTGAATAACCATGTTGGATATGTTGGTAAGTTTGGTTGGGGTCCCGAGGGGCTCGGGTTTGATTTCGGACGTTAAACGAAGGAATTTGTGACTTGAAAATGCAGCTGAAGCTGCTACTGCTGGTGTGATCGCACCTGCGATGATTGAGCCGCAGGTGCGGACATCGCAGGCGCGAGATTGAAAGTGCAGGGGCGGAAATTCATCGCAAGGGTGGAAGAAAGGTCGCCCCTGCGAGGTCGCAGGTGCGGGGGATGGGTTTGCCGGCGCGGACTCTGAGAATTTAGTAAAGGACCGCAGGCGTGGTAAATGTATCGCCCCTGCGGGACCGCCGTTGCGGTGAATCGATCGCAGGCGCGGAGCCTGGGATTTTAAGTGACTTCCGCAGGTGAGGTTAAAATGTCGCGCCTGCGGAGCCTCAGGTGCGAGAAATGCACCGCCGTTGCGGAAATGTCTGGGCAGAACTATAAAAAGGCAGCCTTCGCGAAATTTGTTCCCTTTCACAATTTTTACACACGGGTTGAAGATTTTGAAGGCATTTGAAGAGGGACTTCGTTGTTTCTTCAAGGAGGTAAGTTTCTTGGACTCAAAACTCGTTATGTTGTGCATTAAGAACGATTTTAGGTTGAAATCATGGGTAAAAACAGTAGAAAAATGGTGGTTAGGGCTTGGGTTTAAGAGAGGAAGAATGGGGGAATTGGAGGACCATTTGAGGTCCGATTTTCGTGTTCTTGGTATGGTTAGACTCGGGAAAGGACAAGGGACCTAGTGTTGTGAAAATTTCTGACTTTCGAGACGTGGGCCCGAGGGCCGGGTTTTGACCGAATTCGGGATTTTGGTATTTTTGCTAAATTTTGATTTGGGGATTGTTCCTTAGCACATTGTGACGCCATGTAATTGATTATTGATAGATTTGGAGCATTTGGAGGCCGATTCTCGAGGAAAGGGCCAGGCCGAGTAGAGTTGAGCCGGTTTCGAGGTAAGTAACGGCTTCAACCTTGGAACTGAGGGGTTCAAAACCCCAATGTGCATGCTAATTGATGATAGTTACTACGATACACTCGCCAAGTGACGGGCATATGGGTGTTGGTTGAATTATTGTGGCCCGGCTTACCCCCAGGCACGGTTTAACTGTTATTCCGTCATGATATCGGTAATGTGAACGCTATTAATACGTAGAAATTAAAAGTAACACAACAAGTATAAATGATAAGACTTCATGTCTATATGTGGAGACCAGAAAGGGTCCGTTACTGTTATTTCTATTGTGAACTTTACTTGTGCATACTCAGTCATGTTATTGTACACGTATTCGTATTTCAGTATCAGAATTTACTTATTTATCATGCATTGCCATTGTTTGGGCTGTTACATAATGAGAGTATTGTGAGGAGACTG
>ML242786.1:0-30236 GCA_005239495.1 Nicotiana undulata
GTTGTATCTATGTAGCCGCC
Source organism: Nicotiana undulata (assembly GCA_005239495.1). Taxonomy (NCBI): domain Eukaryota; kingdom Viridiplantae; phylum Streptophyta; class Magnoliopsida; order Solanales; family Solanaceae; genus Nicotiana; species Nicotiana undulata. The sequence goes on from ML242786.1 coordinate 21, forward strand.
CGTTGACACTGTGACACTAGTCCTGGCACACACTTGTTGTAGTCATGATGGTAATTTGGGGTTGTATATATTGGGCCTAGTTGTGGCTCAGCTTATTTCTACGGCCTTACCCCATATTGTTATTGTATTCCGCATTTTTATTGTTATTGTTGTTCATTGGCTTGCCTAATCTCGCCGTTAGGCACCATCACGACCTGGACCAGTTACATTTCCCCTCCGGATTCAACTACTTACACATTAACGATTAGCATATCGGCATGTTTTCTCCAAATGATGCACATATCGTGATTGTGCACGTTGGGATTATGTAAATCTCTGTGTGCTTTGGACAAGGTTTTTCTTAGAGGGTTATTATGAGGACAACATATTAACCCATGTTAAGTTTGATCATGATGCATGTAGAGTCATTATCAGAGTAAGGTTTTTCTATAAAAGTCTAGACCAGTACCCTCAAGAGGACAACTTGAGAGGGAAAGGCACGGAACTGTCGACTGCACCGCTGGGTTAATATAGGAAGAGAGAGGACACTCATCAAGTGACATTATGGTATTAATTACGCACGAGTAGAATATGATGTCGAGCATGTATGCAAAAGGAAAATAAAACGTTATCAATTATTTGCATGATGAAAACGATAAAATACGGTATTTAATAATTGTAACGACAAGAAAGAAAGAAAAACAAGAAAAAGAGTTATTTCTCATAACGAAAAGCGATAAAACGGGAAAGACATGACAAAAGAAGGAATTTAGTGAGCATAATTGAGATAATAGCGGAGTAAATGCATGTTGCAGCAAAATTAAACAAAGGATGGGAAGTTAGTCCATATAAAGGGAAAATGAGAAAGGGGTGTGCATGTTGCAATGACAAGGGTAAATGGGAGCAGGATCCTCAAGTATTAGCAGAATCATAAAGACACGCTTATCGAGAAAGACTAATTTACAAAACAAGTTCGTTATGGTAAGAGCCTAAAGATATCCCCAGTAGAGTGGCCATGCTATCGCTCCCCCTTTTCTCGCGAAATCGGGTTTCGACATTTGATAACTCATTTTTTAGAGAAGGGAAAGGAATTGGATATTAGGAGAGCCGCCACCTAACGGATTAAGGTGCGTTAGGGCACCTATTGCAAATAACTCATATTACTCTAGTTTGCATCACTAGAGATTGGGTAAGGGCTCAAGTTACCTCGAGGGGAAAGTGTTAGGCACCCCTCGAGGTCTACAACGGTGGGTCCCGGCCAAACTTAAATTATGTGAATTAGTCCAATAAAGAAAGCGAAGGAATTATTTAATAGGGATGGGGGTCCTAAGGTTTTTAGCCAATAGGATCACCCCGTGCAACCTAAATAATACTTTGTAACTCCCCCAAGACGGGGGTGTTGCTCATATTATTCAGCTGGCACAGACTATCATCTCCTGCTACCCGATTACTATCTTTGTGTTTTTACCTAAAACGCTCTAATCAATTTTAACTCGTGTCCTATGTGTGCACTACTCGTCTCATACCAATAGTCCTGGGGGCGTTTGGACCTCTGTTTCAGGGTAGTTCTAGACCTTAACTTAGTTGCTCAAAAGGAAAAACCAGGCGACATACAAAAATAATTAGGACTTTCAAATAGAGACAAGTATGGGCTCAAATTAGCCTCCGCATTTAAACCGCAAATGCACGCAAAGTGATTAACATTAGCAGGTTTTATTAATTGCAGAATCCTATATGCAGGATATCTATGTGATGTTGAATGAACAAGCAGGAAGTCATGTATAGAATCAGTTTCTTAATGTGATTCTTAAAACATAAATAAATTTGCCTACTGATTTTAGCATAATATGATTAAGCCTATCAACATAGTATCTAGGTGTTTTTATGCGATAGTAAATAATGGCAAGTCACAGGATCATATCCAAAATTATTTGTTTAATCCTATAGGCATGTTTTCTAATGAGGGTAGTACAGTATTTGGACACTCATGGATAACGGGAAGAAATTAAATTGGTTCGAACCTATAGGCATTCTTTCTACAATTTAAGCCAGTCTTAGATCATATAGGCATGATTTCTACAATTCGAACAGTTTTAGATCCTATAGGCATGATTTCTACATTTTGAGCAGGACAACATGTGAACAGAGATTTATGCACATATTGGGTCACACTATTTCTATAAGCATGGCCTATAACAGACATAACTGAACCAAGCAATGAGCCTATGGCAACTAGAGCACAACCTAATAAAGCACCTATAGGCATGATTTCTAGCATAAAACTTCAACAATCACAGTATTGAACCTATAGGTAGGATTTCACCCGACTTTAAAAATGTAAAAGAAGAACCCCTTCCCAATTTTACTAATACCCTAGAATGTTATTACAAGTATTTATTACATACCAGAATTAAAGAATGAATTCCAAAAAATAAGTAAAGCTATAGGGAGCCCATCGCAGGCCCAAATACACCTGGACAGGCCAGGCCTTCAACCCACAACAGCTCCGAGATTCATGGATACAAAATGACCAGTTGTTGAGTGATTTACCCATATATCAAAGCTGAGAATACATAAGCCAAATCCCTAGTGTGTCAGAGTTCCCAAGGTCTTCACGAATCCAGGGAAGTGCTCACACTGGGGAAGTTCACAGAGATAGTTCAGAGAAGGGACTAGAGACCAGGTTCTAGTGTGTCAGAGTTCACAAGGGCCTCACATGGACCCCGAGCAGTGCTCACACTAAAGAGAGGTCAAAGGACAGAACTAGAATAGACTTGGCTTCAAGCCCGCTAAGTAGAGAACTTAAGTAAGAGGTGAAAGAGAAAAGACTAAAGGTGAGGGACAGGAATTGAAGGGTTTAAACAAACATGACCAAGTTGAACATATTAGGAAAACAGTTGACCAAATCACAGAATTTAGAAGCCAGATTATTGGAAACTTAGGGAAACAGATTCAACACTTAGCACAGAAGCATTCACATGCTAATAAGAACGTGTTTGTAGGATTGATTGGGGTTATTATCACTAGACAGATTGAAACATGATTGAGAATTATGCTAAGTATGCAGGCAGCATTGTGCTAAACCATATAATCACAGAAAGGGAAGGGCACCATGTTAGCAATGGGGCAGGATCACAAACATATGTGTCAAAACATATCATAAATATTCTGGATAGAATGAAAGGCAAACAAGTAGTAGATAAGCATTCAAGCAATGTTATTAGGGGGGGCCTAATTACAGAATATGATTCAGCTTATGCCCAAAGTTAGCCTAACACCTTAATGTGACAATGCAAAATATGATGAGATCAAAAACAGATACTAAGGGGATATGGGATCCAATAAGCATGTTGAGTCCATACATTAACTAAACGGGCCCTAAAGAAGGTTAGATTACCCAACTAGGCAAAAATAGTCTTAGAACTGGTAGTATTAAGAGTGAGTAAATGCAAGAGTTGGCAGAGTGATGCTTAAAAGTGAACCAGGAATATGTTAAGCCAGAGATTCTGATATGAGAACACATAAGGATTAAACTGCGAGAGTTAAGTAACTCACCAGTTAAACGCGAAGTGCAAGAAAAGAACAAAAACCACGGTGTTCTGAATCAACAATGAGAAGCAAAGCCCAGAACTTAATGGCCTTCACTTTCACCCGGCCAAGACTACAATGTAGAATGAGAAAATCACAGAGTAAAGTTTAAGTCTAGTGTGGTTATAATGATTTTCAAGTCTGCTAAAGGGAAAAGGGGAAGGGCTTAAATAGCCTTAGACTAGGGAACACAAACATGAAAATAATCAATCAAATTGTTTAAGGGAAAATTCAAAATATTATTAAGTCAAGTCAGAAATAACAGTAATCAAACAGGTCAAGGAACAAATAAAGCTAGTATCCATAGAATCAGTAAAAGAAACGAAATAAGAATCCCTAATTTTAAGGGTAAGTAAAGTTAATCGGAAAAATCAAAGGAAAATCAAAGTGATACGCACATAGACAAATATAGGAAAACATTGAAGACAAAATGTTAACCAAAAATAAGAACCCTATCAGATGTGAGCCCTAATTTAGGGAAAATATTTTAGGCAACACAATATCATGAAAAATAGAAGGCACATAGGCAAATATACGGGAAGGTTAAGGTACTAAACCAAAATGGGACCAAAACAGATCTTAACAGGATCTGAGCCCTAGTTTAGGGCAATAAATTAGGCAAAACTTTTAATGAAAAAAAAAAGAACATTTAGGGTAAATAAGAATAGAGAAAAAAATCTCAGAGATTCGTACATAGAGAAAGGGAAAATGAACGCAAATGAGAAAAGGGGGAGGTTCGAACCAGATTTGGTCCGAAAATGGAGAGATCAGCTTGCCATTTAGTAAAACTACTAGGTTATACCATAATCGAGTAGCCAGTGGTGAAGAGAGGCAAATAAGGTAAGGAAATCATCAAGGGATTCCATATCCGGTTGGAATCGAAGAAGGTTAGGGGGTGACGGCGCTTAGGGTTTCAGAGGGGAGGAGAGGAGGGAATTCAAGGGCGGCGGGTTAGAGATTATGAGGATTAGGGTTGGGGTGTTAAGTTAAAAGGGGTAGGTTAAATGTAGGTCGTTGATCTTAGAGATCAACAGCCAGGATTTTAAGACGGGAGTGGGGCGGGTTATGTGAAATGGGTACCGACCGGGTTGGGATTAATGGATCATTGGTTTGGGATGGGGTTATTTGGGCTAGGTATTAGCTAATTGGGTCGACTTAGGTCCAAAATAATTAGGGAAAAGAGGCTATTATTCAAATACCCAACTAAATTAGTAAATAATTCGTAAAAATGATAAATAAATAGTAAAAATATTATTTATGCATGAAAATGGTAAATTATTATTATTTAACACTATAAAAATATAAAAAGTTATCTTTTGCAGAAATAAGGTAATTGTAAGTATATATGGGTTATTATTCCAAATGTGCAATTTTATTTATTTTTTAAATGCAAATGTATTTATAATAAATGCACCAAAATATTTAAAACCTAGTATGGATGTAAATGATGAAGTTAGATGATAAAATCATCATAAAAATATTTTGTGATGCAATTAATGATTATTTATCCAATAAAATATGGGAATAAATTGATTAAAAATCTTTAAAATTATAGAAAAATTAGGAGAAATACGTGTATGTGTTTATAAATCAAATGATGATGCATATGTACTATTTTGAAAGTATATATGTATATTTAAAAATATGAGGGGAAAATTGGGTATCAATAGTGGTAATTAATGAATAACGGGAAGTTAAGCAGTCAATTAGAAGTCTAATCAAACTGAAATTTCAGTTTTGAATAGACGGTTGAGGCTTCTCTAGAATCTAGGTGATTTAATTTGGTGGGGATTCTTTTGAACAGAACTAGTTCAATTTAGTTGGATAAGTTTAAGGGATTTTTGGACTTAGGTATGACTCTGCTCATGATTCAAATATTAGTATTTTAAATTGTGTAGAGTGTAGAAAACATATTGTGCTATCTAGATGAACCAGCATTGATGAACCAGGTTCTTCACTAAGAATCCTCTTGAGCGTGTCTCAATTTACTAAAATAGAGAAAATATCTTTAGAGATTAGTGAGTCATTTTAACACATGGAACAGGAGTATACTATTTACAGTATGAGACTGAGCAAAAATTAATCTAGTTATTTACACAAGTCCAGATTTTCTAACCAAAATAAAAATTGTTGTACATTCTGAACTTGTCCCATTAGATGATCTTAATCATCCCTAATTCTAATCTGTTACTTTCAAAGTGATATCTACTTAGAGATTTTGTGAAGATGTCATCTATTTGCTTATCATTAGCACAAAATTCCATAGTGATCAGTCCATTTTCATAGTCATCCCTCAAAAAGTGATGCCTAACATTTATGTGCTTGGTTCTCTCTTGGGATGAACTGGGTTCTTGGTCATACTAATTGCACTAGTGTTATCACAAAAAATAGGGATACACCCAACATCAATTCCAAAGTCCATTAATTGTTGTTTGATCCACAAAAACTGAGCACAACATAAGGCAGCCGCAACATACTCAACTTCAGCAGTAGATAAGGTCACTAAATTTTGCGTCTTGGTGTCCCAAGACACAAGACATGATCCAAGAAAGTGTGTCATACCTGAGGTGCTCTTTTTATCCACAAGAAAACCTGCATAATCAACATCAGCATATCCCACAAGATTTAAATTACCATCTTTTGGATACCAAAGACAAAGATCAGTGGTGCCTTTTAGATATCTCAAAATTCCCTTGACAGCAGTCAAGTGAGACTCCTTTGGGTTTGCCTGAAATCTTGCACAAAGGCCTACATTGAAAACAATGCCAGGTCTACTAGTAGTGAGATACAACAATGAGCCAATCATTCCCCTATACAGCTTCTTATCAACAGATGAACCAGGTTTATCTATATCCAACTTTGTGGCTATTACAATAGGAGTGTTTCTTAGGAATCTAAATCTTCCATTTTAAACCTTTTAAGAAATTCTTTTATATACTTCTACAGATGAATCATAGTTCCATTTGAATTTTGTTTAATTTGTAAGCCTAAAAAGAAGTTAAGCTCACCCATCATGCTCATTTGAAGCTCACTCCCTATTAGTTTAGCAAATTCTTTACTTAGCTTATCAGTAGTTGCTCCAAAGATTATATCATCAACATATATCTGAACTACCAAGAGATCTTTACGTTTTTCTTTAAAGAATAAAGTATTGTCAATTTTACCTCTCTTGTAGTCATGCTCAAGCAGAAGTTTAGATAACCTTTCATACCATGCTCTTGGAGCCTGCTTGAGTCCATACAGTTCTTTGTCGAGTTTGTACACATGATCAAGATTTTCCTTGATTTCAAGTTCTAGAGGTTGATTGACAAAAACTTCTTTCTTTAGATAGCCATTGAGGAAGGCACTCTTGACATCCCTCTGGTAAATGGTGAATTCCATGTAAGCAGCAAAGGCTATGAGGAGTCTTATAGCTTCTAGCCTTGTAACTGGAGAAACTGTTTTATCATAGTCTATGCCTTTTTTTTTACTATATCCTTGAACCACCAATCTTGCCTTGTTTCTTGTAACTGTTCCATCTTCATCAAGTTTATTTCTGAAGACCCACTTAGTGTCAATTACTGATATGTCCAAGGGTCTTGGTACTAGATGCCAAACTTGACTCCTTTCAAATCGGTTGAGTTCATATTGCATTACATTTACCCAGTCTGCATCCTGCAAAGCCTCAGCAACACTTTTAGGTTCAATAAGAGATAAGAAAGCATCAAAAGCACAAAGATTCTTTAATGAAGGTCTGGTTTTGATTCCAGAGGTTAGATCAGTAATGATTTTCTCAAATAGGATGAGAACTTTGATATCTGTAAGATTTCACAACCAACTAACTTCCCCTTGATGTTCCTTCAGTATTTTGTTGTTGTGGAATAGGTTCAGGGACAGTTTCCATTAAGTTTGAGGATCATTTCCTCTTTTTTCTATTCCCCTGTCATGTTGCCCAGGGTGGATGAACATGTTCCATCACTTGTTCCTTCCTCCAGTGCAGCTTCAGTCTGGGTTGTGATTTCATTTAAGTTTCTCACCAGCCCAATTGCTTCATCATCATGTTCTTGTCTCTCGGAAAGAATGTTAGTTTTATCAAAAACCACATGAACACTTTCTTCAACACATATAGTTCTTTTGTTATAAACCTTATAAGCTTTACTATGTGAAGAATATCCCAAGAATACTCCCTCATCACTTTTGGGATCAAACTTGCCTAGGGAGTCTTTACCATTATTGTGCACAAAGCACTTGCATCCAATTGCTCTAATATGGCAAATATTTGATTTTCTCCCTTTAAGTAATTCATAGGGAGTCTTCTCTACAAGAGTTCTAGTCATGCACATGTTTATGATATAGCATGTAGTATTTACAGCTTCTGCCCAGAAGCTATGAGGCAGTTTACTAGAAAGAAGCATAGCCCTAGCCATATCTTCAAATGTCCTATTCTTCCTTTTAACTACTCCATTTTGTTGTGGAGTTCTAGGATAAAAAAAATTATGATCTATGCCATGCTCATCACAAAATTCAGCAAATTTAGCATTTTCAAATTCAGTGTCATGATCAGACCTAATTGATGCAAGTTTATTACCTATTTGTTTCTTAGTTTTTCTAACAAAAGAAGTGAACATGTCAAATGCTTCATCTTTAGATGTTAAAAACAATGTCTATGTAAACCTAGAGTAATCATCAACAAGCATCATCACATATCTTTTACCACCTCTGCTTAATGTTCTCATTGGACCACAGAGATCCATATGGACCAGTTCCATCGTTCTAGTGGTACTTACCACTTTCTTGAATTTAAAAGAGGATCTTACCTACTTTCCCCTTGCACAAGCCTCACAAACTTTGTCTTCCTTGAACTTAATGTTAGGCAGTCCTATCACCAAGTCCTTGGAGACTAATTTTTGAGTTGACTCAGACTTGCATGTCCAAGTCTCTTATGCCAAAGGAGGAGATCACTTTCCATCACACTTAAGCAAGTTAGTTCATTTTCTGAGAGTGTGGACAGATCTATAATGTATATATTGTTCACTCATTTTCCCTGCAAAACAATCTTGTCAGTGGTAAGATCAATCACAAAATATTTAGTAGAGGTGAATGCTACCAAGTTACCTCTATCACACAATTGTGATACACTGATTAGACTGTATTTCAGGTCGTCTATCAAGTAGAAATTCTCAATAGAATGAGAGTCATTCTTACCTACCTTGACAACCCCAATGATCTCATCTTTCTTCCCATTTCTAAAGGAGACATTACCTCCTTTGAGGTCCTCAAGTGAATGGAACTGGTCCTTGCTTCCTGTCATGTGCTTTGAGCAGCCACTATCCATGTACCATATTTGAATGTTCCCCTTCAGTTGAACCTCATATTCCTCATGTGATTCCTCATCGGATTCACCAATTTCTATAAGTGCTTGTTCATCTCCATCTTCATCATCTGAGTCCTCAACTGAACTTTCACCCCAAGCAGCAACCATAGCCTTTGTTGATCCTTTGTTTTTATTGGGATGAACTTTTTTCCTTCTTCCATTCTACTTACCATTAAGGATAATTCTTGATGTGATGATCAGTCTTCCCACATTTGTAGCAACCCTCATTGGTTTATTTTTCAGGAGCCCTTGGTTTGCTGTAGTTTCCATTTCTTAAAGAAATCTTTCCTCTCATTAAGTATTTCTTAAAGTCCTGTGTGATCACAGTCATCTCATCTTCCTCTAGATCAGCACCTTCAATGATTCTGAGTGACATGCTCCTTTCCTTCTTGGGTACATACATTTTCATGGTTTGCCTTTTAAGTTCATAAGCAGTGAGATTTCCAATCAGCTCATTCAACTTAAGGGTAGCAATGTTCTTTGATTCCTGAATTGCAGTAATTTTGCCTTCCCAAGAGACTAGAAAAGCCCTTGTCGGAATCTTCTCAACTTTGTCTTCTTCAATAATAATCCTTCCAAGAGACGTAAGTTCATTTGTCAGTGTTGTGAACCTTGTATACATCTCCTGGATGGTTTCCCCTTCCTTCATGGGGAAATGCTCATATTGAGAATACATCAGAGTTCTTCTGGACCTCTTCACTTGAGGTGTTCCTTCATGAGCCACTTGCAAAGTGTCCCAAATTCCCTTAGCAGTATTACAACTTTAAATTCTACTGTACTCGTCTGGACCAAGTCCACACACAAGCCATTTCTTGGCCTTGGCATTTTTCTCCAATTTTCTCAAGTCCTCAGCAGTGCAATCAGCTCTTATTTTTGGCACATCTACTACTTCAGCATTCTTCTTCAAGGTAGCCAGGGGATCATCAGTGACAATTTCCCATAGCTCGTAATATTCTACAATGATGTGGTCTCTCATTTTGTTCTTCCACCAAGAGTAGTACTAGATATTGAAGAGTGGTGGCCTAGCAGTTGATTGTCCTTTCCAATTTTCAGGTGGTGCACTCATCTTGATCTTCTCCTAAGGTGTTAGCCTCTTCAAGGATAACATGCTCTGATACCAATTGATGTTTTATACTTCTATACCACACAAAAGGGGGTGATTTCTGTGGTGCCCAAACTTTTGCGTGCACGAATTATAGAAGGACCTGGTTCTTCTATGTGTTCCTAATACTACTGTTACAGAATAATAAGTACAGAAATTAAAGAACACAAGGATTTTTACGTGGAAAACACTTAGCTCAAAAGGTGAAAAAAAACACAATCTACTTCCTAGTAAGATTTTCCCAAACTCTTATCCTAGGACTAACTCTAATCCTTTGTAGCGAACAGCCTCCGACTGTTGCGACAACTTCAAGTTAACTCTAACTTGAATACACTGAGTACCTATTACAAATGCTTCTAGATAAAGCTGAAAGGTACAATATAAAACCACCTACTACAATTGAGCAAGAATAAAACGCAGACACTTGAACCGGTTCTTCTATCTGGTTCAAGTAGCTTCAGGTTTGCACACTTGAATCTCACACGAATGCTTGCAAAATGCCTTGTTATTTTGCTTCTCAATTCACGTTTAACTTCTGCTTTTGTGCGTACCTATAATGAGAACATCCTGCAATATATAGAGTTAGTAGATAAAGAATTAACTAGACTTCTAAGGCTACTCTTTCTTGGTGCAAGAGTTCTAGTTAATCTCAACTCCTAAACCCTTCCTGCAATATATAAAGTTAGTAGATAAAGAATTAACTAGACTTCTAATGCTACTCTTTCTTGGTGCAAGAGTTCTAGTTAATCTCAACTCCTAAACTCTTCTTTATGCATCCTTTTCGATCAGGAGATATTAATTCTGTCAGATTACGTTTATCTCCTTCACATGCATCTCACGTGCTCGAATCTGTCCTTATCTATGTATACCAGTGATGGGCCTGGTTCATTCCTGAGTTCCTTTGTCAATCTTCAAAATTATTCTTTGAAGAGTGGTGGCCTAACAGTTGATTATCCTTCCCAATTTCCAGGCGGTGCACTCATCTTGATCTTCTCCTAAGGTGTTAGCCTCTTCAAGGATAACCTTCTCTGATACCAATTGATGTTTTATACTTCTATACCACACAAGACGGGGGTGATTTGTGTGGTGCCCAATTTTTCGCGTGCACAGATTATAGAAGGACATGGTTCTTCTATATGTTCCTAATACTACTGTTACAGAATAATAAGTACAGAAATTAAAGAGCAGAAGGATTTTTAAGTGGAAAACACCTCGCTCGGTCTTATCTAATTGAGCGTATCCGAGAGCGGCAGGATGATGACCCGCATTTGATGATTCTTAGGGACACAATTCGGAGCGGAGGTGCCAAGCAGATTACAGTTGGAGATGACGGTGTTTTGAGGATGCAGGGTCGTATATGTGTGCCTAATGTTGATGGCCTTCGTGAGTTGATCTTTGAGGAGGCTCACAGTTCTAAGTATTCCATACACCCAAGTGCAGCCAAAATGTACCAGGACTTGAGACAGCATTATTGGTGAAGAAGGACATCATCGAGTATGTGGCTCGTTGCTTAAATTGTCAGCAAGTAAAATATGAGCACCAGAGACCCGGTGGTTTGCGTCAGCAGATAGAGATTCCTGGGTGGAAGTGGGAGCGTATCACTATGGACTTCATTGTTGGACTCCCACGAACTCAGAGGAAATTTGACGCAGTTTGGTTTATTGTGGATAGGTCGAATAAATCAGCACATTTCATTCTTATGGCGAGTACTTATACTTCGGAGTGATTGGTTGAGTTATATATTCGGGAGATTGTTCGCCTTCATGGTGTGCCTGTGTAAATAATTTCTGATCGGGATACGCAGTTTACTTTGCACTTTTGGAGGGCAGTTCAGCGTGAGTTGGGTACCCGAGTGGATTTGAGCACATCATTTCATCCTCAGACGGACGGTCAGTCTAGGGGTGTTCAAAACCGAACCGAAACCGAAAACCGAACCGAAACCGAAGCTTAATGGCTTATTGGTATCGGGTTAATGGTTTAACGGACGGGGAACGGATTGTAATTTTTTTATTAACGGCTTATCGGTTTGGGGGCGGATTATTCAATTTTCTTAACGGATAATCCGTTAACCCGTTAAGAATATATATATATATAATAAAAAATATTTATGTGTAGTCAGCTCACTTATGGATTAATCATTTTGAATTATGTATTTTGGTCTCACTTTGAATATAGATGGGAGTTTTATCATTTCAAAATTAATCAGGTTGCATTGACTTTTCCTTTACAGTTGTGGGCGGAGGAAAGACATATGTATTCTGGATCATCTGTAATGTAGTCTGCTTTGGGATGTAATGGACTCATCTATTGTATTCTAAGTCTGCTTTGGGATGTAATGGACTCATCTATTGTATTCTATAGACTGGAATGCAGTTTGCTGAGCATAGGAATTTTATTTTGAGTCACAACGGTTAACAAACAATATTGCACGCAATATAGATTGAATTAGGCCGATAAACCGCCCGATAAGAGCTAAACCGATACCAATCCGCCCGATATCTTATCGGGTGGCTAGCGGATTAGTACATTTAAAAACCGATAACCGATAAGCCAAACCGTTAAGAGTAAATAACCGCCCGATAAGCAGCCCTAGGTCAGTCTGAGCGTACCATTCAGATTTGGGATGATATGCTTTGTGATTAGGTTATTGACTTTGGAGGTTCTTGGTATCAATTCTTATCGTTCGCGGAGTTTTCTTATAATAATAGCTATCAGTTGAGAATTCGGATGGCTCCTTATAAGGCATTATATGGTAGATGGTGCAGATCGTCAATTGGATGGTTTGAGCTGGGAGAGGCTCGGTTACTGGGTACAGACTTAGTACAGGAGGCCTTAGATAAGGTCAAGATTATACAGGAGAGACTTCGTGCAACTCAGTCTAGGCAAAAGAGTTATGCCGATCGTAAGGTTCGTGGTGTGGCATTTATGGTTGGAGAGAGAGTATTGCTTCGGGTATCACCCATAAAGGGTGTTATGAGGTTTGTGAAGAAGGGAAAGTTGAGCCCTAGGTATATCGGGTCGTTTGAGATTCTTGATAGAGTGGGGGAGGTAGCTTATAGACTTGTGTTGCCTCTAGGGTTATCCTCAGTTCATCTGGTATTCCACGTGTCTATGCTCTAGAAATATCATGGTGACCTGTCCCACGTGTTAGATTTCAGCTCTGTCCAATTGGCAAAGACTTGACTAATGAGGAAGAGCCGGTAGCCATTTAGACCGGAAGGTTCATCAGTTAAGGTCTAACAATTATCCTTCAGTTCGAGTGCAGTGGAAAGGCCAGCTCATTGAGGCAGCTACTTGGGAGTCCGAGTCGGACATGCAGAGTAGACATCCACACTTGTTTGCCAATTCAGTTAATTTTCTATGTTTGTTCGAGGACGAACGTTTGTTTTAGAGGTGGAGATTGTGGTGACCCAAGGGGTCATTTTATGAAATCAGACCTAATTCTTGGCTTATTACCCATAAAAATACTAATATTAACTACCTCGATTTGATTATTACCTAATTCTAGAGTTAAAATTTGATTATAGTTGACTTTGGTCAACATTTTGAGCAAACGGACAGGATCTGTGTTCCGACGATCCCGGGAGGTCCACAGTAAAATATGCAACTTGGGCGTATGCCCGAAAATGAATTCCGAGGTCCCAAGTCTTAGAAATCAATTTTTGAAAGAAATTGTTTTGCTGAAATATCAATGAAATTAAGAAAATAAATTATGTTTGAAATCATTGGTATCGGGCCCATATTTTGGTTCCGGAGCTCGATATAGATTTTTTATAGTATTTAAATATTAACTGTGAAATTTGGTAAAAATTAGAGTTTATTTGACGTGATTTGGACATCCGATTGAGAAATAATGAACTTTAAGTGCTTTGGAAAAAAATGATGGGTTTTGAGGTTTAATTCATGGTTTTACATGTTATTTTTGTGATTTGATCGCACGAGCAAGTCCGTATAATATTTTTAGACTTGCGTGCATATTTGGTTTAGAGCCCCGAGGGCTCGGGTGAGTTTCGGATAGGCCACGGGGTGTTTTACACTTAGAAAAGACTGTTGTTTTGTTGTTATCTTGTGCCCCCGAGTGTTCAGTGTGATCGCGTAGCACCACACCCGATCGCGTAGTGTAAAAATACAGGGGCCTTCTTGTGTGCTACGCGAACGCTGCCATAGGGGCTGCTATCGCGAAGGTCACATTTGGCGAAGCTATGCGAACGCGTTCACCCTATACGCGAATGCACTGGGTTAATTGGGCCTGGGGGAGAGGAGCTCAAATACCCTATGCGAATGCAGCCCCCCCCCCCCCCCCNTAGGCGATCGCAAAGGCCAATAAGTCCTGACCCTATGCGAAAACAAGTAGGCCCATGCGAACGCATAGAAGGCCTGCCCAGGTATATAAATTCACTTTTAAACACGGACATAACCCTTTTTCTTCATAATTTTCGAACTACACTGCCCTAAGGACGATTTTCTTCATCAAAGTTCATCCCCAAGTTGTTGCTAATCAATTCTAAACTTTACTCTTTCAATTACCCAATGTTTTTCATCACATTTAAATCAAAAATCAAGAGTTTTCATGGTAAAAATTGAGGGTTTGAGTAGAATTAAGGAATTTTGAAAAAAATCAAATCTTTACCTCGAGTTGAGGTCGGATTTCAAAAATAATTGTATATTATGGCTCGTGGGTAAATGGGTAAACGTGATTTGGTCCGAACCCCAAGTTTGGACCAAGCGGGCCCGGGGTCGGGTTTTAACTTTTTTTAGAAAACTTAGGAAAAATTATAATTTTCAGTAAAGTTAGTTCCTTTAGCATTAATTAATGATATTAAGTTAAATATGGTTAGATTCGAGTGTGTTGGAGGTGAATTCAAAAGGAAAATCTATAATTGGGCAGTGAGTGGCCTGCGAATTTGAGGTAAGTGCTTGGTTTAACCTTGACTTGAGGGAATAGGAATCCCCAACTTAATTGTTATGTGAAATTTCCTGTGTGTGGTGGATAGGTGAGGTGATGAGTATCTATGCACTACCAAATTGTCTGCTTACATGATCCCTTCCACGTTTCCAATTTAATTGATTCATGTCTTAATTGTTTCATGTTCATTGTTGTATCTGTGATTTACTTGGCTTGTTAGTTTGTTATTAAGTCTTGTTGAAATTATTTTAAAGTATTAGTTGTTCCCTTGGTTTCATTGTGGTACGTAAAGATTGAGCGAGTTGACATTGTTTTACGATATATATATATATATATATATATATATATATNATTTCCAAACTTCACTTTAAAATAACCGGACGTGCATAATATGAGAAACATTAGAGTAAAATAGTAAATTCTCCAAATCTTTGTGTTTAGAATCAGTAACATAAATGTCCTTCCTTGTCACTTTCTTGTTGCGGCGTACAACCCAATCCCACATGTCCACCCTAATCGCTATCTTTTATATCACCTGTCCACCCTTATCACTATCAATTTATCTATTTATAAAACACTTTCACAATTCAAGCCAAGCCTTCACAACACTTCTATCTCAACAATTGTAAACAGAAAACATTACTTCTCATAAACTTCATCAATATTATCTCATAATGGAACCAACGGGAATATATATATATATATATATATATTCCCGTTGGTTCCATTATGAGATAATATTGATGAAGTTTATGAGAAGTAATGTTTTCTGTTTACAATTGTTGAGATAGAAGTGTTGTGAAGGCTTGGCTTGAATTGTGAAAGTGTTTTATAAATAGATAAATTGATAGTGATAAGGGTGGACAGGTGATATAAAAGATAGCGATTAGGGTGGACATGTGGGATTGGGTTGTACGCCGCAACAAGAAAGTGACAAGGAAGGACATTTATGTTACTGATTCTAAACACAAAGATTTGGAGAATTTACTATTTTACTCTAATGTTTCTCATATTATGCACGTCCGGTTATTTTAAAGTGAAGTTTGGAAATTTGTGTTAAGATCTTGGTTACAGCTGAGGCTTGGAATAGGCGACTGAGTTATTTTATCTATTGTTGCAATTGTCTTCCTTATTTGTGTAGAATTGTTTTCTTGCTTTATTATATATATTTGGTTGCAGGTTAAGTTACAATTGCCCCAGCTTAGCCTCGTCACTACTTCGTCGAGGTTAGGCTCGGCACTTACTAAGTACATGGGGTCGGTTGTACTGATATTACACTCTGCACTCTTTTGTGCAGATCCAGGTTCCGACCAGCGTTAGAGATTTTTAGTAGCGGACATCCATCATTCAGAGACACGAGGTACATATGCCGGCGTTCGTAGATCCCTGGAGTCTTCTCTTAGTTCATAGAGACTGTTTTATTTTATTCAAAGCAGATATATTTTTTCTTTCAGCCCATTATTTGTAGTAGTCCTAGAAGTTCGTGAATTATGACACCAGACCCTGGGGTAGTCTTAGAGTTATATATATAGTAGTTCGTGGCTCGATTTATTTATTTGTTTATTAGTTTATATTTGGAGTTATTCATTAGAAATCATTAGATTAAGTTTACTTTAAATTTATTTTATTGTGTTTAAGCAAATAATAAAAGGAAAAATAGCTAACGGAATTCTAACATTGGCTTGCCTAGCAAGTGTGGTGTTAGGCGCCATCACGATCCCTAAGGTTGGGAATTTGGGTCGTGATAAATTGGTATCGGAGCACTAGGTTGCTTAGGTTTCACAATTCAAAAACAAGCTTGTTAGAGTCTGAAGAATCGGTACGAAGACGCATGTACTTATCTTTTAGGGGCTATCGAGTTAGTAAACAACTTCATTTTATTTCTATTCTATCATGCGATTTTTGTTAACTCAAATACTGATTGGATTCTCCTATTCTCTCGTAGATGGCGAGAACACGTGCTTCCTCTTCCGCTGACCAACATTCCGGTCCTCTAGCAACAGCAGCTCCTACTAGGGGTAGAGGTCGAGGCCGCACTAGAGGCCAAGGCAGGGGCAGGACTCAGCCCATTGCTCAGGCAGCAGCCCCAGCTGTGGAACCTCAGATCGAGATTAATGAGTGGGTTCCAGCTCAGACCGTTCCAGCGAGACCAACTCAGGTCCCAGAGGGGTTTATTGCTACCCTGGTACTTCAGGATGCTTTGGTCCGTTTAGTGGGCATTATGAAGAGTGTGGCCCAGATTGGCATATTCCCCATTGCAGCAGCCGTATCTCAGGCTGGAGGAGGGGTCCAGACTCCTGCTACCCACACTCCGGTTCAGACCACTCCTCAGGTTCAGACCCCAACAGCTAATCCAGTTGGGGAAATTCAGCCAATTGTTGCAGTGCCACCTGTTAGAAGGGCAGCCATGTCTACCGATGCTTTATGGAGATTGGACAGGTTTAACAAGCTTTTCCCTGTTCAATTCAATGGTGCTACTTCAGAGGACCTTCAAGAATATCTGGATAGTTGTCATGAGGTGTTGCATAATATGGGTATTTTGGATACCAACGGGGTTGAATTTGGTCCCTTTCAGATGACTGGTTCCGCCAAGAAATGGTGAAGGGATTATTTGTTGACTTGTCCAGTTGATTCGCCTGCCTTGACTTGAGATCAGTTCTCTCATCTCTTTTTTTAGAAGTTCTTGCATGTTACTAATCGAGAGGAGAAGCGTCGTCAGTTCGAGCGACTTCAACAGGGCAGCATGATCGTGACCCAGTATGAGACTCGTTTTGTGGGCTTGGCTAGACATGCTATTTTATTGTTGCCCAAAGACATAGAAAGGGTTAGACAGTTTATTGAGGGCCTTGCCCAGCCCATCAGGTTGTATATGGCCAAGGAGACAGGGACGGAGATTTCCTTTCAGGATGAAGCTAATGTGGCTAGGAGGGTTGAGTCAGTTCTCGGGATGGGAGGTCAGGGGTCTGACAAGAGACCTCTCCATTTTGGTGGATTCAGTGGTGCCTCATCTGGAGGCGGGACTTCATTTAGTAGAGGCCATTCTTCCAAGCCATTTTATTCAGCACTACAGGATTCACATGGTACTTCAGGTGGTCGTGGTTCTTATCTCCCTCCTTCTGCTCAGCCAGTCTACAGTGCTCCATCATCTCCTATTAGAGCACCTCCTCTGCAGAGTTTTCATCGTGGTCAGCCGGTTCGTCCGGGTCAGTTTATGTGTCATGAGGGATGTTTTGAGAGTGGTGAATATGGGCATGTTCGGAGGACTTTCCCGGAATATGCAGGTAATCAACTTCAGCATCAAGGTTCTCGTGCTATGGTTCTAGCACCAGCTCCAGTACCACCTGCCCAGCCAGCAAGGGGTAGCGGTCAGGTAGTTAGAGGTAGAGGCCAGAATGTAAGAGGTGGAGGTCAGGTATCTAGGGGTGGAGGTCATCCCGCTAGAGGTGGAGGTCTTCCCAGAGATGTGGTTCAGGGTGGTGGGGCCCAGCCCCGATTATATGCATTTCCAGCCAAGCCTGAGGCAGAATCCTCCGACGTTGTTATTATAGGTATTGTCTCCGTTTGTGATAGAGTTGCTTCAGTTTTGTTTGATCCGGGGTTTACTTATTCTTATGTTTCATCCTAGTTTGCCTCGTATTTGAATATGCCCTGTGATTCCTTGAGTGTTCATGTCTATGTGTCTACACCGGTGGGGGATGCTATTGTGGTAGATCGTGTGTATCGTTCGTACGTAGTAGTCATTGAAGGTCTTGAAACTAGTGAGGATCTTTTACTTCTAGACATGGTCGATTTGATGTTATATTGGGCATGGATTAGTTGTCGCCTTATTATTCCATCCTGGACTGTCACGCCAAGACAGTTACTTTAGCATTGTCGGGTCGATTAGAATGGAAAGGGACTCTTGGTCATTCTCCCAGCCGAGTGATTTCATATGCCAAGGCTCGTCGCATGGTGGAGAAGGAGTGATTGGATTATTTGGCTCATATACGTGACTACTATGCTGAGGTTTCTTCTATAGAGTCAGTTCCTATTGTTCGTGAGTTTCCCGAGGTGTTTCCTGCAGACCTGTCGGGGATGCCACCCGACAGGGACATTGATTTTTGTATTGATGTGGCTCCTGGTACTCAGCCCATTTCCATTCCTCCATATCGAATGGCCCCACCAGAATTGAAGGAGTTGAAAGAACAGTTGCAAGACTTGCTAGATAAGGGTTTCATCAGACCTAGTGTCTCGTCTTGGGGTGCACCGATTTTGTTTGTAAAGAAGAAAGATGGGTCGATGAGGATGTGTATAGATTACCGGCAGTTGAATAAAGTTACTATCAAGAATAAGTATCTGTTGCCGAGAATTGATGACTTATTTGATCAGCTTCAGGGTGCTAGAGTATTTTCAAAAATTGATTTGAGATCGGGCTATCATCAGTTGAAGATTAGGGCGTCCGATGTTCCTAAGACAACTTTTCGGACGAGGTATGGACACTATGAATTTTTGGTCATGTCTTTTGGGCTGACTAATGCTCCAGCAGCCTTTATGGATTTGATGAATCGGGTTTTCAAGCCATATCTGGACTCTTTTGTGATCGTGTTCATTGATGACATTCTAATATACTCCTGCAGTCGGGAAGAGCATGAGAAGCACCTCTGTATAGCTCTCCAGACCATGAGATATAATCAGTTGTATGCCAAGTTTTCAAAATGTGAGTTCTGGTAAGATTCAGTAGCCTTCTTGGGTCATATCGTATCAGCTGGGGGTATTCAGGTTGATCCTAAGAAAATTGAAGTAGTCAAGAACTGGCCTAGACCCACTACAGCTACGGAGATTAGGAGCTTCTTGGGTTTGGCGGGTTATTACCGTCATTTTGTGGAGGGGTTTTCATCCATAGCAGCCCCGATGACTAAATTGACTCAAAAAGTTACCCTATTTAAATGATCAGACGAGTGTGAGGCGAGCTTTCAGAAGCTCAAGACAGCCTTGACTTCAGCACCGGTGTTGGTGTTACCATCCGTTAGGGTTCTTTCACGGTGTATTGTGATGCTTCCCGAGTTGGACTTGGAGCAGTATTGATGCAGGATGGCAGGGTGATTGCATATGCGTTTCGGCAGTTGAAAGTCCATGAGAAGAATTATCATGCTCATGACTTAGAGTTAGCAGCATTTTTTCATGCATTAAAAATTTGGAGTCACTATCTCTATGGCGTGTCGTGTGAGGTTTTCACTGACCATCGCAGTCTCTAGTACTTATTCAAGCAAAAGGATCTAAATTTGAGGCATCCGAGATGGTTAGAGTTACTGAAACATTATGACGTCGCTATATTGTATCATCCGGGGAAGGCCAATGTAGTAGTCGATGCATTGAGTACGAAGGCGGTGAGTATCGGTACCTTGCGTATATTCCAGCCAGTGAGAGACCGTTAGCTTCAGACATTCAAACGTTGGCTAATCAGTTCGTGAGGTTGGATGCTTCGCCCAGCAGTGTTCTAGCTTTTACAGTCGCTCGGTCTTCTCTAAATGAGCGTATCCGAGAGTGGTAGGATGATGACCTGCATTTGATGGTTCTTAGGTACACAGTTTGGCGTGGAGGTTCAAAGCAGGTTATAGTTGGAGATGACGGTGTTTTGAGGATGCAGGGTCATATATGTGTGCCTAATGTTGATGGCCTTCGTGATTTGATCCTTGAGGAGGCTCGTTGTTCTAAGTATTCCATACACCCAGGTGCAGCCAAAATGTACCAGGACTAGAGGCAGCATTATTGGTGGAGAAGGATGAAGAAGGACATCGTCGCATATGTGGCTCGTTGCTTAAATTATCAGCAGGTAATATATGAGCATCAGAGACCGGGTGGTTTGCTTCAGCAGATAGAGATTCCTGAGTGGAAGTGGGAGCGTATCACTATGGACTTCGTTGTTGGACTCCCACGGACTCACAGGAAATTTGACGCAGTTTAGGTTATTGTGGATAGGCTGACTAAATCAGCACATTTCATTCCTGTGGCGAGTACTTATACTTCGGAGCGATTGGCTGAGTTATATATTCGGGAGATTGTTCGCCTTCATGGTGTGCCCGTGTCTATCATTTCTGATCGGTGTACGCAGTTTATTTCGCACTTTTGGAGGGCAGTTCAGCGTAAGTTGGGTACCCGAGTGGAGTTGAGCACAGCATTTCATCCTCAGGCGGACGGGCAGTCCGAGCGTACCATTCAGATTTTGGATGATATGCTTTGTGCTTATGTTATTGACTGTGGAGGTTCTTGGTATCAATTCTTGTTGTTAGCGGAGTTTTCTTATAATAATAGCTATCAATCGAGCATTCGGATGGCTCCTTATGAGGCATTATATGGTAGACGGTGCAGATCGCCAGTTGGATGGTTTGAGCCGGGAGAGGCTCAGTTACTGGGTACAGACTTAGTGCAGGAGGCCTTAGATAAGGTCAAGAATATTCAGGACAGACTTCGTGCAGCTTAGTCTAGGTAAAAGAGTTATGCCGATCGTAAGGTTCGTGGTGTGGCATTCATGGTTGTAGAGAGAGTATTACTTCGGGTATCACCCATGAAGGGTGTTATGAGGTTTGGGAAGAAGGGAAAGTTAAGCCCTAGGTATATCAGGCCGTTTGAGATTCTTGATAGAGTGGGGGAGGTAGCTTATAGACTTGCGTTGCCTCCAGAGTTATCCTCAGTTCATCTGGTATTCCACGTGTCTATGCTCCAAAAATATCATGGTGACCCGTCCCACGTGTTAGATTTCAGCTTTGTCCAATTGGACAAAGACTTGACTAATGAGGAGGAGCCAGTAGCCATTTTAGACCGGAAGGTTCGTCAGTTAAGGTCTAAGAGTTATCCTTCAGTTCGAGTGCAGTGGAAAGGCCAGCCCGTTGAGGCAGCTAATTGGGAGTCTGATTCATACATGCAGAGTAGATATCCACACATGTTTGCCAATTCAGGTAATTTTCTATGTCCGTTCGAGGATAAACGTTTATTTTAGAGGTGGAGATTGTGATTACACAAGGGGTCATTTTATGAAATTAGACCTAATTCTGGGCTTATTATCCATAAAAAGACTAATTTTAACTACCTCGATTTGCATGCGCAGTCCGGGCGTGAAACCGGAAAGCTTTTATGTGAAAATATGAGAAATAGTAATTTCTAGAGTTAAATTTTTATTATAGTTGACTTTGGTCACTATTTTGAGCAAACAGACCCTGATATTTGTTCCGACGATCCCGTGAGGTTCGCAGTAAAATATGATACTTGGCCATATGCCCGGAAATGAATTCCCATGTCCCATGTACTTGGGCATATGCGAACGCGTTCACCCCATACGCGAACGCACTGGGTTAATTGGGCCTGGGGGAGGGGAGCCCAAATACCCTATGCGAATGCAGACCCCCTCCCCCCCTACGCGATGCGAAGGCCAATAAGGCATGACCCTATGCGAACGCGGGCAGGCCCATGCGAACGCATAGAAGGCCTGCCCAGGTATGTAAATTCACTTTTAAACACGAACAGAACCCTTTTTCTTCATAATTTTCGAACTACACAGTCCTAAGGACGATTTTCTTCATCAAAGTTCATCCCCAAGTTGTTGCTAATCAATTCTAAACTTTACTCTTTCAATTACCCAATATATTTCATCACATTTAAATCAAAAATCAAGAGTTTTCATGGTAAAAATTGAGGGTTTGGGTAGAATTAAGGAATTTTGTAAAAAAATCAAATCTTTACCTCGAATTGAGGTAGGATTTCAAAACTAATTGTATATTCGCGCTCGTGGGTGAATGGGTAAACGTGATTTGGTCCGAACCCTGAGTTTGGACCAAGCAAGCCCGCGGTCGGGTTTTAATGTTTTTTAAGAAAACTTAGAAAAAATTATAATTTTCAGTAAAGTTAGTTCCTTTAGCATTAATTAATGATATTAAGTTAATTATGGTTAGATTTGAGTGTGTTTGAGGTGAATTCAAAAGGAAAAGTTATAATTTAGCAGTGAGTGGCCTGCGAATTTGAGGTAAGTGCTAGGTTTAACCTTGACTTGAGGGAATAGGAATCCTCAACTTAATTGTTATGTGAAANGGGTGGACAGGTGAGATAAAAGATAGCGATTAGGGTAGACAGGTGGGATCGGGTTGCACGCCGCAACAAGAAAGTGATAAAGGAGGACATTTATGTTACTGATTCTAAACACAAAGATTTGGAGAATTTACTATTTTACACTAATGTTTCTCATATTATGCACGTACAGTTGGTTTAAAGTGAAATTTGGACATTTGTGTGAGATCTTGGTTACAGCTGAGGCCTGGAATAGGCGACTGAGTTATTTTATTTATTGTTGCAGTTGTCATCCTTGTTTGTGTAGAATTATTTTCTTGCTTTATTATATATATATGGTTGCAGGTTAAGTTATAATTGCCCCAGCTTAGCCTCATCACTACTTTGTCGAGGTTATGCTCGGCACTTATTAAGTACATGGGGTCGGTTGTACTGATACTACACTCTGCACTCTTTTGTGCAGATCCAGGTACCGGCCAGCATTAGAGATTTTTAGTAGCGGACATCCATCATTCGGAGACACGAGGTACATCTGTCGGGGTTCGCAGATCCCTGGAGTCTTCTCTTAGTTCATAGAGACTGTTTTATTTTATTCAAAACAGATATATTATTTATTTCTACCATTATTTGTAGTAGTCCTAGAAGTTCGTGAATTGTGACACCAGACCCTAGGGTAGTCTTAGAGTTATATATATAATTAGTCCGTAGCTCGGTTTCATTGGAAATCATTAGATTAAGTTTATTTTAANGTTTGAGGTGAATTCAAAAGGAAAAGTTATAATTTAGCAGTGAGTGGCCTGCGAATTTGAGGTAAGTGCTAGGTTTAACCTTGACTTGAGGGAATAGGAATCCTCAACTTAATTGTTATGTGAAATTGCATGTGTGTGGTGTATAGGTGATGTGACGAGTATCCATGCACTACCAAATTGTCTGCTTACATGATCCCTTCCACGTTTTCAATTTAATTGATTCATGTCTTAATTGTTTCATGTTCATTGTTGTATATGTGATTTACTTGGCTTGTTAGTTTGTTGTTAAGTCTTGTTGCAATTATTTTTGAAAAAGTATTAGTTGTTCCCTTGGTTTCATTATGGTACGTAAAGATTGTATATATATATATATATATATATATATATATATATATATATATATATATATATTTCTGTTGGTTCCATTGTGAGATAATATTGATGAAATTTATGAGAAGTATTGTTTTCTATTTACAATTGTTGAGATAAAAGTGTTGTGAAAGGCTTGGCCTGAATTGTGAAAGTTTTTTATAAATAAATAAATTGATAGTGATAAGGGTGGACAACAAGATAGTGATAAGGGTGGACAGGTGAGATAAAAGATAGCGATTAGGGTAGACAGGTGGGATCGGGTTGCACGCCGCAACAAGAAAGTGATAAAGGAGGACATTTATGTTACTGATTCTAAACACAAAGATTTGGAGAATTTACTATTTTACACTAATGTTTCTCATATTATGCACGTACAGTTGGTTTAAAGTGAAATTTGGACATTTGTGTGAGATCTTGGTTACAGCTGAGGCCTGGAATAGGCGACTGAGTTATTTTATTTATTGTTGCAGTTGTCATCCTTGTTTGTGTAGAATTATTTTCTTGCTTTATTATATATATATGGTTGCAGGTTAAGTTATAATTGCCCCAGCTTAGCCTCATCACTACTTTGTCGAGGTTATGCTCGGCACTTATTAAGTACATGGGGTCGGTTGTACTGATACTACACTCTGCACTCTTTTGTGCAGATCCAGGTACCGGCCAGCATTAGAGATTTTTAGTAGCGGACATCCATCATTCGGAGACACGAGGTACATCTGTCGGGGTTCGCAGATCCCTGGAGTCTTCTCTTAGTTCATAGAGACTGTTTTATTTTATTCAAAACAGATATATTATTTATTTCTACCATTATTTGTAGTAGTCCTAGAAGTTCGTGAATTGTGACACCAGACCCTAGGGTAGTCTTAGAGTTATATATATAATTAGTCCGTAGCTCGGTTTCATTGGAAATCATTAGATTAAGTTTATTTTAAATTTATTTTATTGTGTTTAAGAAAATAATCAAAGGAAAAATAGCTAACGGAATTCTAACATTGGCTTGCCTAGCAAGTGTGGTGTTAGGCGCCATCAAGATCCCTAAGGTTGCAAAATGACTTGTTATTTTTCTTCTCAATTCACGTTTAGCTTCTGCTTTTGTGCGTACCTATAATGAGAACATCCTGCAATATATAGAGTAAGCGGATAAAGATTTAACTAGAGTTCTAATGCTACTCTTTCTTGGTGGAAGAGTTCTAGTTAATCTCAACTCCTAAACCCTTCCTTATCTTGGATAATGTTCTCTTTTGAGTATGGAGTCCTTCTCCTTATCGTTTATGTAACCTTTTCGATCAGGAGATATTTATTCTGCCAGATTACAGGGGCGGATTTAAGTTTATGCAAGCAGTGTCATCCGACACCGCTTCGCTGGAATTTCTTACAAAATTATAGTATAAAAATTATTAAGTTATATTAAGTTTGTTTAGTGAAATTGAAATTCTAGAAAAAATATGTGGAAAGAATGGGCTGTCGAGAAAAAGTTCTTAATAATAATATTATTCGCTTATATTTTTATAGATATATTAATGCTTATATTTTTATAAATATATTAATGCTTTTGTTTTATTACGATGATCGATCTTCTTTTCACTGGTTTTTGTTATTGTTTTACATTTATTTTCGAGTTTTTATGATGTTGCTATTATATCTATAGTTCGAGATTCACTTCTTTATAGTATCGACACCACTTACCCAATATCCTGCATGCACCCCTGCCAGATTATGTTTATCTCCTTCAAATGCATCTCACGTACTTAAATTTGCCCTTATTTATGTATACCAGTGATAAACCCGATTTATTCCTGAGTTCCTTTGTCAATCTTCAAAATTATTCTTTACTTGGGACAACAACTTATATGTTGATTAGACTTTCATGTGCTATGCTCGTATCATTAAGAGTTGTGTTGTAATGTATAAGATCCCTTCACCCTTCACCGTTAACGAGAAGTTTGGTGTTCGAGTCTTAGATGCGGAAAGACTTTCACGTAGAAAAGGGTGAAATATGTCGCTCTCGTTTCTTTATTTTCCATTAATGGCTGCTTTAGTCAAACTTTAGCTGCCGCAGCGCATGCTATATGCTAAGTCAATGCAAGGACTTGACTAAAGTAAATTATATTATTTGAACAATTCTGGAAAGGTAAATAAAATCTTTTCCAATTAAAATTAATGTGGCAAATTTGTGATTTAAATATTAAGTCTTTTTCAAATATGTTCTTTTTACCTCAACTTATTTTCAATTATTAAACTTTCCGTTGATGATGGTGCAGTTGCTTTGATATATTATTATTGCAAACAATCCAATGGGCATATCTCGTTTAAATTTGGTTATGCAATTAATTTAAATAAATAAGTTTTATATTTGATTAAAAGCCCAACTGTGTGTAAAGATTTAATTAAGACTTTTTTTTTGTAAAACAATATTTCAAATTATATACATTGCCGGAAAATAATAAAATTATAATATTATTTTACCTAATGCATCCTACCAAACGACCCCCTAGTGTACTCCCATAAATGAAGAAGAAATTATTAGTAGAAAAATAAAATTGGGGAACACGATTTATTATTTATTTTATTTATGTCATGGTTCACATATCTATCACCTTATTATAAGTAGGATACTTGACAAACACAATTACGTAATCCATCACTTCATCTCTTGAAATGACACTCCCCATGTTTGTGAAGCTGCAAGACACAAGTGGGGGAAATGTAATTAATAATAATAATAATAATAATAATAATAATAATAATAATAATAATAATAACAATTAATTAATTGACGAAGTCAATTATCTAATAATTCCAACTTTAAAAGCATTGATTATGTATAAAATCTCACAAGACTATCGACCAAATAGAATAGTCATGCTTTCCTAAGAATTCATGAGAAAACATGCACCAATAAAAATGATGTATTTTGACAATTATGTATTCGACAAAATTACGACTAACCTGTACGAGAAAGTCCCCAATTTTGATCCGCTGCAACGTGCCATGCAAAATAACCAAGCAATCCTCTACCTTTAACATAATTAACCTTATTTCTAACAGTTTGAATATCATCATAGCTAATCCAATTACTACCAGAGTAACAATAATCTCCAACAATAGTAGCATTATACACAGTCGTGGCGCGACTCTGCACTATATAATCCCTAATTCTGCTATAAGTCATCGACCCATCATCGGCCGCACCAACATTTGATTTTCCGGCAGCAGGCGCTCTGAGACCGTGAATGTTCGCGTTAACCAATCGCCACGCATAGCCATAAAATGGAATTCCAAGTACCAGTTTTTTTGTTGGAACACCAGCTTGAATCCATGCATTAATTCCATCACTTCCACTAACATGGTCCACAGGATCAAATAATTGTGCATGTGAATTGGTTTGTGATGGTGACCAATTTGGTCCATAGAAATCATAGGCCATAAGGTTAATCCAGTCTAAGTTTCTTGCCACTGATTCAACTGGGTAGTTCAATCCATTGACTCGGGGTGAGTTGGAAACCGCCGCCGTGAGAAGTAGTGTCGCCTTACCGGAATTTCTCGCCTCCGTGTTAATAGCGGTGCGCCACTCATTCAAAAGGGTCCCTGTTTAATTAAGACATAATTAAGTAAATAAAAGTGTAATCTTCTAACAGTTTAAATTGTTAGCTAGATTGAGTGATCACACAATTCGTGTTAATATGGTATCATGGCAGACATATGGAACATATATATAATGAGTGGAAAATATTGCTATTATCTTCGAAACTATTATAGACCCATAATTTGCAAAAGTTACATATAATGTGTCTAGTTGCAAGAACCTAATGCAGTGAGAGACATGATAATTAAATAAATAAAAATATATTATGTGTATAATAATTTCTAATTTCAAATAAAGTTGTCACCTAATTCAATATATTATCTGAACAAACAGACGAGAGTTCAAATATCACAACTAGCGATCGCAAAATGGTTGAAAGAAAATAACTAACCACTCATATTATCCACTAAAAAGTGAGTTGAATAATGAACTTTTTAAAAACAGGTCAAATATAATTAAAATTTATATTATTCATTTAAAAAATAGATTTAACTCTTACATTTGTAAAACTTTAAATTGGGGGTTCCTTGAGATTGGGAAACTGCGAATTCTCTCGAAAGTGATCATATGCAAGAATTCATGCACCCGTTTATCATTCGTATTAAATATGAGTTAGACCGGTATACTTTATCCGTTTTCGACCCATCTCATATCCGACGCGACCCTCCCGGTTGCCTCCCCTATATTCACAACTAGCTATATTTGTCCAAAAATAAATTCATGTGAGGGCCATATGTGCAAAACAAATGAAGAAAATATATGTTTGTCAATAATACCTAAGTTTGTCATGTCCGTAGCTGATAATGGATATTCCCAATCAAGATCAAGGCCATGAAATCCAAATTGTCTAGCCAATCTTATTGATGAATCAATAAAACTTTTTCTTGAATTTGGTTGTCTAGCCATAATTCCATAGGCAGCTGAATCAGCTCTTCCTCCAGCTATAGACAAGAAAGTCTTGACTGAAGGATTTTTCCTTTGAACTGTACTTGTAAATTGGCTGAATGAATCTTGATTTTCCGGCGAAATAATTAACTGATTTGATTGAGGATTAAGATCAGCAAATGCACAAAATAGATGAGTGAAAAGTGTTGAGTCTATGTTGTTTAATGCTAATCCACTGTCCTTAAACCAGTATCCTCCCTTAATAACATTTTGGCCATTTGTGCAAACTAGTTGCTGAAGGAGGAAACATGAGAGAATAATGGAGAAAAGAGTGACAGATTTAGCCATTAAATTGAAGGTTGATAGCTTATTTAATTTGTGACCCCGAGATTATATAAGTTTGAAGATTTGTGTTTACCGTCTACCGGCGGCTTTTAATTTGCTAAGCATGTACTGCTCCATTAGAAAGTGGTTGAATCTCTCAATATTTCTAAATAGAGAAAAGGTCAAAAATTTCCAGTATATCCTTTAGAATTGTGCAATTTTATCATTAGTTATACTTTTAGTCTATATATATATATATATTTTTTTTTTTTTTTTTTTTTTTTTTTTTTTTTTTTTTTTTTTTTTTTTTGTTCGCAAATCAGTCTTTTATTTGTTCTTGTTACTAAAGGAGCAAAGGGCCAACAAGGATCGTGGTGGAGTGGTAAGTACTCATTTATCTTTAATTAGAAGTCTGGGGTTCGAGTCCTGGATATGAAGTCGTCTTTGTTAGGGCGCGTTTTATCCTCCATTGGGGGACTTTCCGGCGCGAATCCCGATTTAATGGGGCCCCAACGCGAATATCGGACACCGGATGGAAAATAAAAAAGAAAAACGATACAAAAGGCAGTGGGGTGCACTAAGCTCCCGTTATACGCAGGATTCAGTGAAAGACCGAACTATAAAGGTCTTTGTATATAATTTTATCCTACATTTTTGTAAGAGACTGTTTTTACGGCTTGAACCTGTAACTTTCTGATCACGTTCAACTTTATTAATTACCAAAATTAGCCCCAGCTTAAAATTACTCGACTTCAATCATTCCACATGTCCAAATTTTCGACTATAAAGATTCTAATCTACCCCTCCGCTTTCAATTACGGATAGGATATAATCTCAAATTGATGGATTTTAGTCACACCACGTGTCTAAATTGATGGATTCCAGCCACTTAGTCTTATCCTTATTATCACGTCATGAAAGAAAATTGAGAATTTTGTTGCCGGTCTTGCATGGTTTCTTACGAAAATAAGGTATCTTGGTGCATATAGTAATTTTTTTACTTTTAGAGTTATAAATTATAGATATCGGTTATGACTAATTTATAAATCATACCTTTGCTTGAAACTCCACGCCTTGTCGTCTTTCCCGATATTTTTTTTTTTTGTTGCTAGATCAGGTGTTTATATTAAATAACTAAGTAACGTGAGAGTTATAATTAATATAAACTGGGACTGCAAACAAGTCTCCGGAACAGTTTTTATTGAAAGCGAGTAACACAAAGTCCTATGGTTGCCTGCCATCTGAGGGGTGAGGTTCAATCCATGCTTAGCTATAGGGGTGGGCATAATACCGGCCGAACCGAAAAAACCGGCCGAACCGTGAATTTCGATTATT
>ML242788.1:0-50217 GCA_005239495.1 Nicotiana undulata
TGTGAGTTGATTTGCAAAATGTATGACCTGATATCTCTCGTCAAATGGTTTCAGGGATATTTACTCGGAAATCCATCGACTTTTAAAGGTGAAAAGAATTATGAGATTCCATTTGCTCATGGAATGGGACTTATTTCTAATGAACTCTATGAGGTTGGTTTTTCTTTTGTGTTGTATAGTACAGTAAAACCTCTCTATAACAGCTACATTTGTTCCGATATTTTTTGGATGCTATAATGAAGTGTTGTTATAGAGAACATATATTAGTATAACATAACATACAAAATCAGCTCCGAGAAAAACCTGGCCTTTTTAGTGAATGACTGTTATATATGGATGTTGTTATAGAGAGGTTTGACCGTAACATCTTAAATATCCTTCAGTTATGCGCTTTAATTTAGTTTGCTGTACATTGCCCTTAGAACTAATTGATTTTCCTTTCTCAAATAGTCCCTGAAGAGAAATTGTAAAGGAGAGTACCAAAATACTGATCCAAGTAATACACAATGTTTGCAAGATGTTCATACATTTCAAGAGGTTGGATCCTATTTTGAGGAAAATCAAATATCATCTGTTTGTTTTATTTGGCATTGACAGGTTCATTAACATACTGACCTTATGCAGCTTCTGAAAAGAATTAATAATCCCCATATTTTGGAGCCCAAATGTCAGTTTGCTTCACCAAAGCCACACCTATTGTCTGGCCAGAGAAGATCTCTTGATGAGAAGTTTCATCAACTTAACAATCCTCAACAACTTCCTGCACTAAAATGTCGTGTGGGTACTCATTAATATAATATTGCATTCTTTATGCTATTGATTTTTTGTTTCTCTCAACTACTTACAAGAATTTACAACTTGCAATTGATTTAGACTGATTGGTACAAACTTTCTTCTCATTGGGCTGATGATAGCCAAGTTAGAGAGGCCCTCCATATCCGAAAGGTACGTTAGTTCTTGTTTGAAGTGGAGCCTTGGAGCAGCGGTAAAGTTGTTTTCATGGATGCTTGCATTAGGGTAGGTTGTCTACATATATAACACCCTTTTGGGTGCGGCCCTTCCACGGACCCTGCGTAAATGCGGGATGCTTTGTGCACCAGACGGTCCTTTTTACATTAGTTCTCGTTGAAGAGTAACAGAATATAACATGTGTGCTACACAAACCTAAAATAAGATCAATTTGATTACAGGGAACAATTGGAAAATGGGTAAGATGTGCAAGTTTGAAATACCAAAAGACAGTCATGAGTAGCATACCATATCATGCAAACCTCAGTGCTAAAGGTTACAGATCTCTTATATACAGGTTGAGTAAGAATACAGTGTTTGCAAGATTGGAATAACTACCAACACAAATAGTTGAAGATTATTTTCTCTGTGAAATTAAATACTTAGTTTTCTATGTTTTTTTAATTAAGCAGTGGAGATCATGACAAGGTTGTTACCTTCCTATCAACTCAAGCATGGATAAAATCTCTTAACTACTCCATTGTTGATGATTGGCGTCCGTGGATTGTTTACAATCAAGTTGCCGGGTTAGTTCTTGATCAAAGACATTGTACACTAGTCATAAACTCTATCAGCGTATAGAACTTGAAACTCTCTTTTTTCTTTCTCAGTTACACGAGAAGTTACTCAAATCGGATGACATTTGCCACAGTGAAGGCAAGAGAATCTCCTACTGAAAACTAGTCTCTCAATCTATCTCTTTCACTTTCTTCTCTCGCTAAAGTTTTTGTCAAATAATTGATGTTTAAATTGTATTATTTTGTTATATATAGGGAGCAGGGCATACTGCACCAGAGTATAAGCCTCGTGAATGTCTGGCCATGCTCAAAAGGTGGATGTCTTACAAGCCCTTGTAATCAAGATTCCATTGGCACAGTTCAAACATTCATTTCTTATTTCAAGGGGAGAAGGTCATAGTCTTAATAGAATAAAATCAAAGTCAAGGTTAAGTTGTCATTAGTATATAAATATGAAAATTTGTCAATATATAAAATGATATGGCCTGAAGGTGTCTGCCTCTCTTCTTCAGCTAGAGTTATATAAAATATATCTGCAATACGTTGTCCTCTTGACAGTCTCTACAAATAAAGAATATGCGTCGTGTATTCATGTAAAGAACATTTTATACTTTCAGGTCATCTGACTGTAGGTAAATCTCCTTAAAATGTGAGATTTATAATCTTGAAAATTAAGATACATGTAAATATATTTACACCGATGGTGCATATTATGTTGGGTATTTTTAAGTATTAATGATTTATTAATGATTAAAATAGGGTGAATGGGAAATGGAGGGGGAAATAAAATATTTAAGTTTTCCTTCTTAATTGTCCCACATAGTAAGAGGAAAAGACTTTTGATGGGTATATAAGCAATTGTTCTTCTTCTAGCTAATAAAGAGTTGAGAAGAAAGCAAGTCTCGCGCCGTCGTTGCTCGACACGACTTCGGAGAGATTATTTTTTGGACCAAATTTATTTGTTAATAGTAAATATTAACAGAAATGTTATTAAATATTTGTTTTAATAACAAAATATTAATATTAAAATAAATATTAATANAACCCTCGAATTGTGGTTTTAATATTCTGCCCAAATATTTGCCTTATGCGATCGCGTACAATGAGCCGCGATGGCGGAGAGTAATGAAACACGCGCCTGAAATTCCTTCATCACGATCGCGGAGAGTAATGAAACACGCGCCTGAAATTCCTTCATCGCGATCGCGATTAAGGGTCTGCGATCGCGGACCTTCTGACCTTACAGCTATACGATCGCGGTTGGGGCCACGCGACCGCATAGAACAAACACTGCACCTCTCACAGCCCAAGGATACCTTACGCAATCGCGATCCTGGGCATGCGATCGTGGAGATCAACTGACCATAACCATGTGATCGCGGCTGGACTTGTGCGATCGCGAAGCACAATCTCTGACAACCTCGGCCTAACACTAGAGATCGCGGACTTATTCACGCAATCGCAGAGAACACTCAACTGCTGCTGTAAAAACCATCAAAACCAGCAAAGGCTTAGGCCAAAAACATGCCCATTTGGGCACCCGAAACACACCCGAGGCCCCGGGACCTCAACCAAAAATACCAATCAACCCTAATGCTTCATTCAAACTTGATCAAGCCTTAAAAACACGTCTCATAACATAAAAATCATTAAATATGCATAGATTAAAGCCTAAGAACTTATGAAATTTCTAAAATTCACATTCGATGCCGAATCACGTCTAAACTCATCTGAATAACCTCAAATTTTGCACACAGGTCATAAATGACATTACGGACCTGCTGTTGCTTTCAGAATTTCATTCCGAGTCCGATATCAAAATTTCACTTATCGGCCGAAATCGCCGAAATTCTAACTTTCGCCAATTCAAGCCTAAATCCACAACCGACCTCGAAAATATATTCCGAACACTCTCCCAACCCTGTAATCACCCAACGGAGCTAACGGAATTCCATTCCGGATCCGTCTTCACACAGTTCTAGCTACGGCCTGATTTCAAAAGCAAAAATCAACATTTGAGGACTATGTGTCTAAAATCACTCCGAATTTCACCACTCAACTCTCCGGCAAGTTTCAATAGCATAAATAGATATGGGAGAAGCAGTTATTAGGGGATCGGGGAGCTAACTCCCAAAATAACCGACCGAGTCGTTACAGTACAAATGAGTTGATGTTGTTATACACCAATAGCTTTTGTCACTCATTCTTCTCTCTATAATTGATACAGTCCCTCACCAGTGTTCTTTTCTCTCTCTCTCTTCTCTTCTTTGTTACACAAGAAATCTTAAAGCAGACTACATTGTTTTGTTTGAAGTAAAACAAAGAAGATTGAAGTTGGTTTGATCAAGCATATAGTTCCAAGGCCAGTGCAGTAGGTATTTATACTTCTCGAGGCCTTCAAGTCTTGTACATCTTTTAGAGAAATTGCGAGCCCAAGGGAGTTTGTATTCAGACGGATTCGTAGATTGATTCTTCTGCTGACTTGTCTTGACTCACGGGCTTGAGTGATTTCTTCCTTAATTGAGAGAATATTTTTGTTGCCAAATCCTTTTATTAATGCCTTCAATTGATGTCATTATGTGGGAGAATCTTTAGCGGATGATTTCGTGCTTGTAATCTCCTTTGATTTAGATCTTTTCTATAATATCTCTTTTAATTGATTTTGCCATCTCCCTTGATTGATTTGTCTGCTTCTCTTTCCTTTTTATTTTTGCCTCCATATTATTGCTCAGAATCTTTTCCTGCATATAGGGAGAAATTGATTATTTTGCATCATTGAAATGTACTGAGATCTAACAATCCCATTCCCCCCCCCCCCTTGACGATGACAAAATAACATTGAAAATACTTCCCTATTAATTCGCGTTTCTTGGTAGAAGTGTCTAGTCGACTCCCCCTCAGTTGAACATTCTGGTGTGCCTCATTTGTAGTCACCTCCCCCTCAGTTGTATACCGTATGATGTACCTGCAATTTGAAAAAGAGCACAAAACACAGAACACAGAAGCAGGGTATACATAGAAACGCAAGCCTTAAGCTTGCTAGCTATTTCTCCCCCTTTGCCATCAACAAAAAAAAGCAGGAAAATTAAAAGTATTTGTCCTAAGAGTACAAGTCATGACTGAATCATCAGTCAAAAAGACAAAGCAAAAAGTAAATTGTCTTAAATAACCAAACATCAGCGATGCAGAAAGTAGGTAAGGGTGTTGCAAACTGCCTCCTTGAGGCGATCAAAGCTAGTATTTACTGGGATAGAGACCCCATCAATTCTGTCGTGCATCAAAAAATGCTTTTGAGCAGCAACAAAGCACTTTTTCTACTTGTGGGGAGAAGCTACAAATTCTAGCTTCTTCAAAGAAGCAGAACTAGAAAACTAATTTATTCAAGAAAAAAATATCCTTGCAATAAATTTATATTTTTTTAAATTATCCTTTATTAATTTATTTATTTCTCATACCATACATCCCTTTTTTTATTGTTCTTTAATTTTCTTTCTCCTATTCCTCTTTGGAATATTCTCTCAATTTATGATCTTTGCTCTTATATATTAATTTTTAAGAGTAGATTTTTAATTTATTAAACTATGTATTTTAATATATTTAAATCATCATGTAAATAATAAGTAATACCAGGTACCCAATGTTATTGCTTTGAAATAACTATATTTTATATTAATTAAAATCTTAAATTTATATTGTTACTTTATGCCTTATATTTTAGTTGAACCTTTATAGTAATAAATATTTAAATGCTTATCTCTTTATAAATAATACTAATTACAAATTAAATCTTTATTGTCCCTTTTTGTAGTTTGATACTCAAAAGTACTTTTTGGAATGATTGACCAAATACAATTTGCTTTCAGAAAAGCACTACTCAAATGAATTAGCCGAACATAAATTACTACTTTGCAAAAGTACTTTTGAACAAAGTTCTTTTTAAAATAAGTAATTTTTGCGAGCTTGGCCAAACGGACTCTAAATATACTTTAAATCGTTTCAAATATATGTTAAACAAAAAAATATTTTTGCCAAATTCGAGCCATTAACACATAAAAGTAATACTTCTAATGTGCGCTTAATACACATTAACTTTAAATATTGGATTCATATAAAATGATATAGATAATTCTCAAAGAGAATATATACATAATAATACACTGCAAACTTTTCACTTTAAGGGAAGTGAAAAAATGGACCTTTTCACAAATAGCTAGCCGAGTTTAATGTAAAAATAGCACGGACTAACTAGTTTTCGGATTAGTCATTCAAAAATAGTCAGTATTTGCCAAGTCATTGAAAAATACTCACTATTTTATTGTAACAGAGACCGGTTCAATATAATATACTGGAGTTCCAATATACTTATGCTGGAACTCCAGTATATTATAATGGAGTTCTAGTATATTATACTGGAATATTTTCCAGATTTTGAAAGGTGTTTTCGTTCAGATTTATCTTTAATGAAAAATGGCTATATTTCGATTACTTTTAAAACTATTGCTATTCTTAAATGAATGCTTATAAATATGACCATTTTGAATCCCGAATTTAATATATACACACACGTCATCTATTTTTAGTTTAATCGGTTAAGTAACGACTATATTTAGATTAATTTTTTGAAAGGGATTGTTACATAAAAAGGGGGGAAAGGAAGTGGGTTGGGCTGATGCAATCTTTTGGCCTGTAGAAAGCCCAACCCACTTCAAACATCTGAACACCTTCGGAGTTTCTGGAAACTACAGACAAGTGGCCCACATACTCCACTCATATTCCTCAGTCACCACCAGTCCTCCGTTGGTTTTCAGCGGCGCCCGATCTCCGATCACCTTATTAATCACTTCACAGAACACCCATTATTAAGCTATAAATTGTAACTTCTAAGTAAGCAGTAATTAGAGATGGTGGAATTTTCCAGGGCAAATGCCGAAGCATTTATAGATGAAGATGATGAAGAGGCAGGGGAAGAAATAGAATCAGCACCACCGCTCAATATTGGCGACGAAAGGGAAATTAACTCAAATGGTCTTAAGAAGAAGCTTCTTAAGCTTGGACTTGGTTGGGAAACCCCTGAATTTGGTGATGAAGTCACTGGTAACAACTAACCAATTTTCAAGAATTTGTTAATCTGTTTAATCTAAGATTAAAATTTTTAACTGAAAATGTTTGTACACTTTATTGAGTTGCAGTTCACTATGTTGGTAGCCTACGTGATGGAACCAAATGTGTTTCGACTAGGGACAAAGGTGAACCTGTTACGTTCAAGCTTGGCCAAGGTCAGTTCTTGGTTACTTAAGTGGAATTGCTTCCCCTTCATTCTAGTCTACTTCCTATATTGGTGTGCACTTGTTAATTAATATTTAATTATGATGTCTAAAGTTGCTAAAAATGGTTATAATTTATTATTGGCCATTTCTTTTTACCATTTTTTCGTTTAAGAGATTCTAGGAAAAAAATTACTCCCTTTGTCCTAATTTATGCGGCATACTTATTTTTGGTATGTCCAGAAAAGAATGACACCTTTATATATTTAGAAATAATTTAATTTTAAAACTATTATTTTACCACTAGGGAGATGTTTATAACCACACGAATGTCTATGGCTTGTTTTAGACCACAAATTTCAAAAGTGTGTCTTTCTTTCTTAAACTCCATGTCCAGTCAAACAAGGTCATGTAAAATGGGACGGAGGGAGTATTGATTTTGCTGATATTGGGTTTCTGCACCTATGATTTGGTTTCTATTTGTTAAGCTTAATTAGTTTTGCTTTTGGTTGGTTAGAGAAAGTTTCCACTGGCATAGATTGCGGAATTGTAACGATGAGGAAAGGTGAAACGGCATTGTTCACATTGCCCCCGAGAACTGGTTTTGGATCGGCAGACTTGGATGCAGTTTCATCGAATTCTGTAGTTCAGTTTGAGGTCGAGCTAGTATCATGGATCACAGTAGTGGATGTCTGCAAGGATGGTGGTATTATCAAGAAAATTATGGACAAGGGGGAGCTAATAGGACCTCCTGATGACTTGGATGAAGTTCTAGGTACGTGAATGTGTTTTGTGTTTACTCCAAAAGAATCAACTCCAAGGAAACAAAAAGAAAAACGGAAAAGAATATTCGACCCAATGAAGTTGCTGCTAGTGCTAGTATCTGCATTTATAGAAAGAATTACAAGAAAATACACGTGACATCATACCATAACCAAAAATGGCCCATGTTTTTAACTTCTACCCAAACTAACCCATATTGTACATATTTTGAAAGCACTAGAAATTCAAAACATGTGTTCTTACGACCATTTCTTCTAAAAACTATGGAGTTAACATTGTGTTCTCACAACCATTGCTTTTACTATTTCTTCTTCTCACATATTTTACATATTTTCAAGGGCCCGTGTATTTTCCGCTTCTCCCCCCGTGTCACCTGGTTGCGATGTAAGAAAATTGAAGAGTAGAAGTCCACCATTGAAGGCCATTCAAAACTTTGCTTTTGAAAATAGGATTTTTTTGAGATTATTAGTTGTTTGGATTGGGTGGTGTTCTAATTGATCGAAAATATCAAAAGGAGTTCAAAATTTAAATTTGAAGTGATTTGGAGTAAATTTGAGCAAGATTTGAACTAAATTTCAGAAAAGATGCAAGGTAGAAGACGAGGTTAGTTTTTTTGTATAATTATGTATAATAATGTATATGAGTGTATAAACACATCTTATACACTATTATACACTTTTATACACCTTTATACAAGCGTCTATAGACGAATTTCTTCCACGATTTTCATTTGCATCTTGTTCAAAATCAGTCCAAATCTCCATTAAATAACTTCAAATTTTATATACAACCTCCTTATACTATTTCTAACAAGTCTAAATAACACTCACTCCAAATTTCTCACAAAATCAAATTCGGAATTTAAACTCACATATTTAAGCTTGTTAAAAATCTAATTTTCACCACTCAAATGGATTTGGTTTGTTGAATTAATGTTTGAGTCACAATTATTGATTCGAAAATTAACTTAAAAGTTTGAGCAATCTTTTTTAAAAATTAAATAGTAATTTCGAGAACCTATTGAAGTTGAATGTTGAATCTTAGCCTATTATTTTTGGGTTAGTTGGTTGTAAGTTGAAATATGGGCTATAAAATTGAAAAGTAGGGAGCCCAATTGTTCTTATGTGAAATTTTCCCGCATTTATATGGTCTTGCTTGTGATATATTTTGTTAATTGTTTATAGATAAAATATCCTTGCTATTTTCAATTTGATTTTGCAGTGAAGTATGTGGTGAGGCTGCTTGATGGTGTCATTGTTGCAAAAACACCTGAACACGGAGTTGAGTTTTATGTCAAAGATGGTACCTTGGTATCTTGGCATTTGTGCTTTAGAATCAACAAACTTGTACTATCAGCTGTTGGTTCGATTTGACTAACCAACTGTGTTTCCTTTTAGGCCATTTTTGTCAAGCATTACCAAAAGCGATCAAGACAATGAGAAGGGGAGAGAAAGTGAATTTAATTGTTCAGCCTCAGTGTACGTCTTTCCAACTCATTCTTTGCTATCATTCTTTCGGTTGGTAGTCGGGGTTCCTTTTTTGAGGGGAGGGGTGTGTTTCAGGAGTATAATTCATAGATAATATGTTAGTCATAGATAAAGAGATTAGATTATTTGTGAGTAACGGACCTGGCAAGTGTTTGGCAATCTCAAAAACTGGTATTCGAGTTGTGGTTGAGTGCCTTGATGCGTTTTGGTTGATCACATTGAACCATCAGCTTTAGCCTACTCGCTATTCAGATGGAAAGATAGCTCTTCTGAGATAGTTTATCATAATGTTAATTCTTGCATGGGTTGTTAAGATTATCTCGATATCTTAATTTATAGCTAGGGTTTTGTCTTGACTCTATATAGGGAAGTTGGTAATGAATCATATCTGTATAAGGGAGATGAATTGTGTGTTATTGCCACTAATTGCATTTTTGTTAATGATAAGTTATACTAAGGCGAATCAAGTGTAAAGTAAACGAGCGGAATTCCTGATTTTCTAATTCACATGTGACTTGTGTTCCTATAGATGACAGAAAATGGGTAGATA
The DNA here is from genome assembly GCA_005239495.1 of Nicotiana undulata. Lineage (NCBI taxonomy): Eukaryota > Viridiplantae > Streptophyta > Magnoliopsida > Solanales > Solanaceae > Nicotiana > Nicotiana undulata. Next base: position 9,611 of record ML242788.1, read on the forward strand.
GTTGTACCTTCTGATTTATATCTAAGTAGAAAGAATATCAAGGCTAGAGCTGCCTGTGGGATCTTAGTGGATAAAATGTTAGATTTCCGACAAAAAGTTTGTATCATTAAATTTTTTAAAATCTACACCAAAAAGCTCAAACAGTTCTTTTCATTCGTAAAATTTTCTTTTCCCTCAAAATCTTTGCAGATGCCTTTGTTGACGGGGTTAAGGATTCTGAATACGGCTTCCCTTCAATTCCTCCATGTTCTATCCTGAGTATTGATCTTGAACTGGTTTCTTTCAAGCCGGTAATAAATGTGACTGGTGATTTGGGAGTTTTAAAGAAGATTTTAAAAGAGGGGGAAGGCACTCTTACTGCAAATGAAGGTGCTGCTGTAACTAGTAAGTATTCAGAATCTATGTGCATTTTACCTTTTCCCGTAAGGTAATAAAAACATAGAGTTGATATAATGTTACTTACTAAAGGGTTGGGTAGCTGTGGGATCTGCAGAAAATTGCAGAGATTATAGGGAACTATGGATGGCACTTTGAGTACGTATTTGGGTCATATACTGTCTAGTTTACCCTTGATAATTTGTGAGATTTCACAACAACAACAACAACCACCATCCAGTAGAATCCCACTAGTGGGGTCTGGGGAGGGTAGAATGTACGCAGACCTTACCCCTACCCCGAAGGGATAGAGAGGTTGTTTTCGGGAGACCCTCGGCTCAGAGACAATAGATCCGTAACCACAACAGAAACCAGAAAAGTAGTATCAGCATCGTAAAATACAACAAATAAATGGAAGGGCCAAAATGTGAACGACGACGACGACAACAACAAAAAAAAAATTATGAAACACAACAAACATCGCTAGCAGTCCTAGACAAAAGTAAACACTATCAGACTAATCGGTGCAGCGAGGAGAAACGCTCGACTACCCTCTAACCTACAACCCTAATGCTCGTCCTCTTGTGTCCTTCATCATCCTGGAAAAGGGGGCTGAAAAGATGGAAATGTTACCTTAATCTTGCTCTGGGGAAGGCACAAATATGTGCTTAGCTATTTTGAGGAGCATAACCAGCAGAATTAGCTTAAGTTTGTGTCCAGTTTGAGGATTGATAATGAGATTCAGCTTGAGTATGGAGAATTTACTAACTACTTGATCTTTGCTGCAAATCTCCAGTTAGATATACAGCTAAGCTTGAGGATGGCACTTTGCTAGAGAAAAGAGGCTTTGATGGAGAGGCTGCATTGATGTTTACAACTGATGAAGGTCAGTGCAATGAAATGAATCTGAAATGTACCTACTGTTGTGATAATTAAGCATGTAATATATTTATTCTCATTATCCACCCTTACTATCATAAGAGAATAAGGTTTGTTATGTTAAAATGAGGTTTTTGTGATACGTTCTTGGTCTTCTGACTAGAAATAAAAGTTATCAGGTGCAATTTTTAGATGACTTTCTTCTGAAAGCTCTAAACTCATTTGATTTTCTGTTGTATGCATTCACTCTATGACGAAACCTTGCATATATGCCATAATTCTCTTATGATGCTTCTGTACATGTTCACTTATGCCTACAAACTTTTGCCTTGCTATAACTATGTTGTACTGTTTTGCATGTAGAACAAGTCATTGCTGGACTGGACCGAGCAGTTACTACAATGAAGAAGGGTGAACACGCAATAGTGACAGTTAAACCTGACTATGGGTTTGGAAGTACTGAAGTGAAGCGGGATCTTGCTATGGTTCCTCCTTGCTCAACCATAGTTTTCGAAGTTGAGATGTTGGAGTTCACAAAGGTATCTGACGGAAGTCTGTTTTATGCTGAGACATATTTGGCTTAGTACATATGGTTAAGCAAATGTAGGAGTGGAACTCCTACTGCAACGATAGGTAAATGATCCAAACAAGTAGGCCAAAGTTCTGTTTGCAAAATGTAGCTAATTTTCAAGGATCGAGCATATGAAGAAACCTTAACATCACCCAATAGGGTGACAGACATTATTGCTAGGACTGATAAATTAAGTTTTTAGATATATTGCTGTGTTTTTTCTTCTTTGTGACAAGATTTAAGTCTTATAAATAGACCCAAATAGTTTTCGGACTTGTGAGAATTTCCTAGTACACATTAGGGAACAAATTAGCCACTAACAAACAATTTTCTGAATATCCATGAAATCTCTTCTGTCTTCACCAAAAGCTCCTTTCTCTCATTTGGTATATCTTGTGATAGTCCAGGTATGATTTGGCGCCTTCGTTTCTTCTGTGGTAAGATATTTCTAGCTGGAAAGAAGCTATTAGATGCATTATACATGCCTGCATTTCAAGTTGATAAGCTTTTAATGGCAAAATATTGATACTGCATAAAACCATTTTACGAAATTTCTTTCGCTTACTCATTTTGGGTTGATACATACAAATTTTACCTAGTTCTAACTTTCTCCTTTTGGGAGACAAGGAAAAGGATCCTTGGGAAATGAATAAACATGAGAGAATCCAAGTGTCTCAAAGGAAGAAAGAAGAGGGCAATCTACTCTTCAAAAACGGAAAGTATCAAAGAGCAATGAAGAAATATGAGAAGGTATCTCAGTGAATTGGTCATCAATATTTAGAATGTGCGACTTTTCATGAAATGCTTTATTATTTGTGTGCGTTTTTCTTTTGGATTTTTTTCGTTCAGGCCGTTGATTATATTAATGAAGATGGAACCTTTGAAGATGATGATCAAAGGCTAGTGAAATCATTGAGAGTGTCATGCTGGTTGAATGGTGCTGCTTGTTGTCTCAAACAAAATGATTTCCACGAAGCAATTAAGCTATGTTCCAAGGTAATGTACTTAGGTAACCGAACAACTCTATTTTCATGTAATTTGGATGGATACACAGGTTTTTGTAGTGTGACAAGAGTATGATCATGCTTGATGGGGCAAGTTCACTTACTGTCTATATACGTTGGACTAGAAGTATGTTTTCTTTTTAAAGTGTCATGGTTTTACTATGTTCTTCTCTTTTCTCTCCCTTCGTCCCTTCCTCTAGCAGGAGCTGTTGTAGGTGTCTTCAAATCCCTGCTGCTATGTACTTCCTTTCGCGTTTTAATGTAATTCTTGTTAGCTGTTTCAAATGCTGAAGAACGTAAAAGCTTGATGCAAGTTTAGCTGATTAAAAGCATTCGTCCTTTTAATTTGCGATTTCTGTCATTTCAAATCCACGCAAGCAGGGCTTAATTTCATCATTATCCTTTTTCATCGCTTGTAGGTCTTAGAAATTGAGTCCTGCAATGTGAAAGCATTATATAGGAGAGCACAAGCTTTTATGGAAACAGCTGATCTGCACTTGGCAGAATTGGATATCAAGAAAGCCCTAGAAATTGATCCACAGAACAGGTAATGCAACTCATGACTTAAAATATCGTTGGAGATTTTTTCTTTTGACTATTATGAATCAAAGAGTTCCTGCTGCTCAGGGAGGTGAAAATGATACAGAAAACACTGAAACAACTCCAAGTAGAGAGCAATAAGAAAGATGCAAAGCTCTACAAAACAATGTTCACACGCTTGTCAAATGAGAACTCTTCGGCAACAAAGGTTTGTCCCTTGATTTCCACCTGTGGGAAAAAAAGGTAGTAATGATTCATAGGTTGAGAGAGAGAGCCTTTAATGATTCATTCTGGACTTGAATGATTTTTGCTAAGTGTAGTATTTTGAAAATTCACCCTATGATCAATCTAAAAAATTGTCATCCACAGCCTAATTACACCCAACTTTATTCCAATTTTGCAGAGATTGAAAGTTGAAGAACCGCCGGAGAGCAAGAATGAAGAAAATGTTGGTGAGATCAACATGCCTTGACAATTGATTGATAGTTGATTCTTGCTGAAGAATTGTACTTTGTACAATTTCTAAAACTAACAGAGAGCATGTATAGACAAGGTAATAGAGAAAGGGTATTTGTCACAGAAACTACACATGTACCACTTGAAGGTTTCAGTTCTATTTTAAATGTAAGTTGACACATTCCCATTGTATAGTTCATTTGGATGCTGCAAATTAGAAGTATTTTTTTAAGTAGCCCCTATACTACAACAACAACGGCCCAGTGAAATCTCACAAGTGGGGTTTTGGGAGGGTTGTGTTTACGCGGACCTTACCCTACTCCGGAGGAGTAGAGAGGTGTTTCTGATAGACCTTCGGCACAATAAGAGGTATACCCTGCATATCTGGCTTGACTTATTGGGTTTTTCGCGCAAGTTCTTCTCCCTCCATCTAATATTATATGTCATGATTCTCTTGTATACGCGGCTTAAGAAAAATAATTAGGATGAGATTTTGATTACTTTGCCCTTATTCATGTCTTAATTTTTAATCTTTCTTCATTGGTTTTTGAACAAAGTTATTCATAATTAAGGTGTTTGTTGTCTTCGAGTATAATTATTACTGAGGGTAAAAAAGAAAAAAAGATAATTTTGTCTTGAACTTCTAAAGTGGCAAATAATTTGAGATAATTATTTTTAGTAATCACGACTGATAATGTAACGGCCCGACCGGTCGTTCCGTAGATTTTGCACCATTATTCCTGTTTTTGCCGTGTCATGCATTGGTTATATTGTTTACGATATGTTGGAGTCGGTTGGCTCTGGTTCTGAATGGTTGTAGTGAGAATTGAGACACTTAGTCTCTAAAAGTAGCTTTATAGTTGGAAAAGTGAATTGGGAGTTGACTTATTGGTAAATGATCTCGGAATGCGGATTTTATGGCTCAGATAGATTCGTTACGTGATTTGGGACTTAGAAGTGTGTTTGGAATGTAATTTTGATGTTCGGTGTAGAATTAGGCTTGTATTGGCGAAGGTTAGTTTTTGGTGATTTCCGGTCGGCAATGGAAAATGAGCTATCGGGGTCAGAATAGAATTCTGGAAATTGGAGCAGGTTCGTAATGTCATTTTGGATATGTGTGCAAATTTTCAGGTCAATCAGAGGTGTTTTGGATGTTTTCGGCATCGTTGGTGGAATTTAGGAATTTCAAAGTTAATAGGCTTGAATTTGATGTGATTTTAGTGTTTTAATGTTATTTTGAGTGTTCTGAGTGTGTGACTAAGTCTGGATGATCATTTATGATGTGTTGGTATGTTTGGTTGGGGTCCTGAGGGGCTCGGGATTGATTTCAGATGGTTAACGAGGATTTTTTGGACTTGAAATGTGCAGCATCAACTGCTGGTGTTCTTTTACTGGTGTGACCGCACCTGCAAATGGGGGATCGCAGGTGCGAGCCGCAGAAGCGGTGAGAGTTGTCACAAGTGTAGGTTCTGAGACCCTTGGAGGAAGAACCGCAGAAGCGGTTGATTTGGCCGCATCTGCGGGCCGCAGGTGCGACACCTGGGCCGCAGGTGTGAGATTGGGGTCCGTTTAATGAAAGTCGCAGGTGCGGTGGATTTGACCGCAAGAGCGGTCTGCAGGTGCGAGAAATAGAGTCGCAAGTGCGAAAAGCTTGTGCAGAAAGTATATAAGTTGGACTTAGCGATTTTTAGTCTTCTATTCACCATTTTTCACACGGGTTTCAAGCTTTTGGAGGGTTTTTGAAGAGGGAGACCAAAGTTCTTCATTGAGGTAAGGTTTTTGGACTTCATAACTCGATTATATGTGATTAAGGACCCAATTAGTAGTGTTAATTTAGGGAAAATCAGTGGGAAAAAGGGAGAACTAGAGCTTGAGATTAAAAGACCTTCTAAGGGTGATTTGAGGGGTCATTTGGACTCCGATTTCAGCGTTCTTTATATGTATAGACTTGTGGAAGGATGAGAATCATTTTGGTATAAAGTTTATCGAGTTCCGAGACGTGGCCCCGGGGGTCGGGTTTTGACCAATTTCGGGAATTATGCCTAATGTTGATATATTTCGATTGGATTTTGTTTCCCTAGCGTATGATGTAATGAATCTGATTTTGATAGATTCAGAGCATTCAGGAGTCGATTCGAGGGGCAAAAGTATTGCGGAATAGCTTATCGGGCTGATTTGAGGTAAGTAATGATTTTAAATCATGTCCTGAGGGTATGAAACCGCGGACTTAGCATCCTTTCACTACTTTGGAGTGACGTACACACTGGATGACGAGTGTGTGACGTGCACTAACTGGGAAAATTGAGATTGGTTCCTTCTGAGGCAACTATTGAGTTGCGAAACTGCTTTTAAATTATATAATAAATAGTATTTTCATGTTTTTGATATATTTGGGATGTAAGCCATGTTTGGGGCCTCGTGCCGATCTGTTTAGAACCCTTGGGGGCTATTTTCTGATATTCCTCACGTAGTAATCATGATTTACACTCAGTCTTTCTTGTTAAACTGTTTTAACACTCAGATTTGTTGATATTACTATTCCTCAAATGAAATATTGTTTTGGGTCGAGAATCCTGTTTATTCATGGCCCCAGTGGCATGTTGAGAGTCTCTGACTGAGTGAGGCCGAGAGCCAATATTGTAAGGATATTTATGTTATGAGAGAGGCCGAGTGCCAGAGGGATTGATGCCATGATTTGGCTGTTTTTAGCTTGGGCTGTATGAGCCCCTTCGGAGTCTGTACACCCCCAGTGAGCGCATGTACCTATTGAGTGCGAGTGCCGAGTGACGAGTGATTGGGAGGTATGAGCGACTGTGAAGTGCTGAGTGACTGTTACTGAGAGATGGTGAGGTGCTGAGTGACTGATTATGAGTGATGATTTGGCCCGAGGGGCGGTTTATAATGATATTTTTGCTGAGTTTTTTTATTATGATCCATTTCATCTTTCACACTGAGATTTTTTAGAATTTTACTGAGAAACGTTGGAACATCATACTTGTTCAAAGGATTTTTACGGAAACTGGTTTTTAAATATATGGACTAAATGTATACACTGTTGAAACTCAGTACTTTACGATTTGTGAATTGATGTTTTGTTGTTGTGTGTTTCTTATCGTCAAACTTGATTTATTTTCATTACTACTGAGTTGACGTACTCATCATTACTCCCTGCACCTCTTTGTGCAGATCCAGGTACTGGTTCTGAGCAGTAGCGATCTGAGTCGTACGGCGTAAACATTTGGGATTTCGAGGTAGTTGTTTAGCGTCCAAAGCTTCTCCATTTACCTTCCTTTATTTCGTACTTAGCATTCTGTTTTGAGACGTTGTATTATGACAGTAGCAGTATTAGTATTACTCTTAGATGCTCGTGATCTGTTGAATCCAGTTCTGGGGATTGGTTATAGACTGTTAGCCCGTTTATGTTGTTTAAAGATTTAGAAAATTATATATTTGTTATGAGGAATTATTAATGATTTGGGAAATTCTACTAAAGGAAATGTGTACTTATGTGATAGTGACTAGCCTAGTTCCACGATAGGCGCAATCACGACCAATTAAGATTTGGGGTCGTGACAGATAATATGCAATGGGAAAGTATGTTTTGCCTGAAAAGTTTGAAAACTGGTGATAAAATTGATAAAAGCTACTGCACTTTGTAAGGTTTCAGAAATACAAGCCTAAAGAATGTCTTGCTATGTGTAAGAGATGGTGAAAACTCATAATTACGGATTTTTTCCTTTTTATATAATATTTGAAACTTATTTATCAATATTGTCAGTTTTGTATATTACCCGTCCTAAGTAAGTATTGCTTACAATTCATTTTTAGTGCCTTAAATTAAGTAATTTAGTTATATCATTTTCTTATTTTCTCTCCTCTCCCCTTTCTATAAGTGTAGAAGGTTAACAAAAATAAAAACGTAACCATATATATATAAATACAAGAGAGATTAATAGGCAATAAATTAGAGTCTGTGATGCGCTTTGTCAATAGCGTATAGCCGTATGCATACCTTTCTCGACTTATTGGCTAAGATCAAGTGTAGTATAACCGTATACAACGTTGTATGTTGCCAAGAATGAATAGGGGCGAAGATTCTGGCACGAGGATTTTTATATATAGTCCTTGTGCATTCAGATGCCTCACATTTTTTAATACTTCATCACACACACAAAAAATACAAGAGAGGTTGAAAACCTCCGGGTTTTGAATAGCAGATTCATTCTTGGCCAATTCTCTCTATTCGTCCAACAAATCATTTTAGTTCCCGCAGCATAGAGATTACAACGATTGCCAAGGGAAAGAAAGCTTAATCTCTCAAATTAATTCATTTTTTTCACTATTAATTAGTGTGATAATAATTGATTATTTTTTAGTATTAGGATTTTTAACTAGTACTATTAAGTAGAAGTACTAACAAGGTACTCGTAAATTAATTATTTCGGTTAGTAAGAATTACATTTCGTGCAAATTTGATACATCTACAAATTAAAAAATAAATTTCGTACAAATTTGATACATCTACAACAATATATAAGCTAAAAATAAATTTTATTGTATACGACCGAAATCGGAGGAGTCCGATTTTGAGGTCTTTCTTTTGCTGAGCCCGAGTTCGTAAGGTTTGAAGAGAGGTTCGAGTTCGACCCCAGAATATATACCTCGAGAGAGTATATCGAAGGCCCATCACGACCTACCTCGAAGCTGTGTAAAATCGATGATCGTCATGGAAAGGCGGGAAATTCCCAAGGACATGTGATTAGAGCTAATAAGATCTGCAAGAGATAGTACAAGTCCGTACCAGGCCGTTATACATCTGTACCAATAGCATTCTTTATCATAATTAGATACGTACTATGTTGGGGTTTTCCCCTCCTATATAAAGGAGACCCCAATTATTTGTAAAGAGACATAAAAAACATTCACTTCAATGGAACATTCTACCAAGCTTTTCTCGTTTAACATGCTCAACATTATTTCTCAGTTTTATTGTTCTTTATTTACTACTAAAGGCTGACATCGAGACCCCTGAGGTTACTGAACTCGAGGCCCTCAGTTCTGTGACAACATTGGTTTGGCTATCACATTCTTCTTACTCACACTTATCATTTCTTGATTATTAACTAGTATTAGAATAAATCACATATTTTTAGAACCACAAATCGAATATAATTGTTAATACTATTTTCAAAGTAAACATTTATACAACTACTTATATAGTATACAACATATGTACAGCTTATCTTCATTCATACATTATTTTGACCCAGTTAAATACATCTAAATATCATACAACTTATATAAAATTTCACACAAAATTTAAGCAATATGTCTTTTGTATGTATTTTTTATCTTATTTGTATATATTTTGTATGTGGTGTGTTCTTTTTCCTCTCTAAAATTTCAAGCAAAACTTTCTCTTTTAATACAATTTTGATACATATCAATAACTTCATGTAAAAATATAGTATTTACAACTAAATATAAATTTTTTATAATGCTTCATACATTATACAACTATTTTTTAACTTTCGTATAACATTCAAATAAAAAAATATATAACTACACATAATACAACTTAAATACAATTTACCTACAACTAACTTTATTACAATTTCGTAAGTATATTGTATGTCATGTCTTCTTCTTCTTCAATAAAAAAATTGGACAATATCAAGTGTAATGTTCACCAAACACCCCCAAATTGAGATGTAAACTCCAAAGAATATTCTCAAATGTATGCAACAACATCTGATCGAAACAAATAATAGTTTTCAAAAACCCAAATTCGAATTCAAAGCTTCGAAACTTTTTAATGGTTGTCAATGGTGAAGAATCAAACTCCTTCAAAATTTATTGATTGACAATTTTAATTCGAACATCAATTGTGCAACATGAAAGAAAATTGCTAATTAAAACTCTATAGTCAAACGATTGAAATCCATTGATGAATTTCATTTAAACTCTATACAACAAAATATCATAAAAAACAAAGAACATTAAAGGAGGAAAAATTGGGGACAAAACAAAGAAGGAGGGATATAGAGACAAAGAGAGAGATAGAGAGAGGGGCAAGTATAAAGTGATGAGGAAATAACTGATTATTCCTTATTTATAATATAACGAGATACTCATTTAAAACTCATATGTATACAATTGATAAATTATATATGAATTAGGTGAACTATATAACTTTTAAACGCAAAGCGGTAAAAATACTTTTGAGTGTTTCTAAAAAGCAATGGACTTTTTACTTATGTAAATAATGTATGTGTTTGTAACTTTGTTTGGAAAGAAGTAGTAACGTTGACTGATTTGGTAAAACAATATTGGGCAGTCTAGTTTATGTCCTACTTAAATTCTTCTACTTAACACCATTCGAAAAAGTAATTTGAGGGTTCTATGAAATTTGAAATGAACATTTTCTGAAATATTAGACAAGTAAATGTTTCATTAAGATGGTAGACACTAATTTCAAAACATTTTTTTTTTGTTGTAAATGTTATTATTAAAATGTAATTGCTTTACAATTCCATAACATCTTCAATAATTAAACGCATTTTATCAAGTAATATGTTTTTTGCCTTTTTTCATTTTCTTTTAAAATTAAAAGGGAGAAGAAAAAAGAGAAAGATTTAAAATTTAAATAAGAAAAACTTGATAGACCCGTTTGTAGCAGATGGATCCGGCGCTTAAACCCTTGGGAAAAAACCTAGCGGCGCTGATGTTCTATTCTCTTTCTCCCTTTCCACTTCAAAATTTCTTCATTGCCCATAACTCACAGACTCATCAATCAGCCGAAAAAACTCTTCAATAAAGCTATAATTTTGAGCACTGGAAATGCTCTCAGTATATAGGAGCAGCTCAGTTGAGTGGAAGCCATCACCGGTGGTAGCTTTAGCTACCAGCGCCGACGATTCTCAAGTTGCTGCCGCTCGTGAAGACGGCTCTCTTGAGATTTGGCTCGTTTCTCCTGGCTCTGTCGGCTGGCACTGTCAGCTCGTACGTACATATATACTTATATATATTGCTTATATGTGTTGTTTTCTCTCCCGGTTTTAATTAAAAGTTTGAATTTGATTGGTGTTTGCTTAGACAATACACGGGAATCCAAATTCTAGGGTTTCTTCACTGGTTTGGTGTCGGTCCGGTTCGAGTGGTGGTTCGACTGCTGGTCGGTTGTTTTCTTCCAGCATTGATGGATCAGTTTCTGAATGGGACCTTTTTGATTTGAGACAGAAGGTGTGTGTGAAGAAAAATCCTTGCTTTTATTGTCTTGAGCTGAATTTTGTTTTTTACTGGAGATTTCCTATTATTCAAAAGTAGGAAAGGAAAAGTTTTGATAACTGTAAGTAGGTTAGGGTTCAATAGACTTGCAATTACAATGAAAAATGAAACCTTGTAACCTATTTTTTGTTGTTAGCATAGAAATAAATGCAAAGTGAAAATTGACTACCACGAAAGATGAGAGATTTTTGCATTTTGTTGTGCTGCTCATCATTATTCTAATCACTTTATGCTTGTGATTGGGTCATCACAATGTAAGATATGTTATTTCATTGATAGTGGTTTTTATGTTTTGTATGATGTGAGTCGATTAATCTTTTATTTGCTATGGTTGTTTGCAGATTGCTCTAGATTCTATTGGTGTTTCAATATGGCAGATGGCTGTGGAACCATGCAATAATCCACAGCTTGATCAAAAGCAGTCTCCTAAGCTTTATGAAAATGGCCACGTCAATCACAGCAATAACGAGAGCAGTGATGGTGAGAGCAGTGAAAGCAGTGAAAGCGAAGACGGTGATGAGTCCATAGAGCTTCACGAGGATCATGCTAGTGATAATAGCCGAATAGCATTTGCTTGTGATGATGGCTGTGTAAGAATCTACTGTGTCAATGATGACAAAAACTTAACTTACAAAAGATCATTGGCAAGGGTCAGTGGTGAGACAGCTATCCCTAAGAGTCAGAGTGCAAATGCGATTGTTGCTTGGAATTATAAAGTTATCTTTTTTTTTGGCAGGACGTGCATTGAGTGTCACTTGGAGTTCTGATGCAAGTAGGATATTTTCTGGGAGTAGTGATGGGTATGTTCTACTTTTAACATATCTATGCTGAATTTTTACTAGTTGATTTCTGCTGAAAAATAAAAAAGGACACAAGTGTAGGTTGAGCGCTGAAGCTATTTTTATAGGATGTACACAGTGAACTATCTGATAGAGTTGCTTATTTGTAGGTTTATAAGATGCTGGGATGCCAAGTTTGCTCATGAAATCTACAGGATATCAGTTGGTCTTGGAGGTCTGGGTAGTGGATCTGAACTATGCATATGGTCGTTACTTGCATTGAGGTGAAAATTGAACTGGAAATGAAATTCATTTTTCCCATTTTTATAAGTGTTCTGTTAGATGTTCCAATTTTCCTTCTCGCTTCTAACTTCACATTGTTTCCAGATGTGGTACCCTGGTAAGTGCTGATAGTACTGGGAGTGTTCAGTTCTGGGACACCAAGCATGGGACTCTTGTGAATGCCGTTTCCAATCATAAAGGTGATGTTAATGCTTTAGCAGCATCTCCCAGCCATAGAAGGGTGTTTTCTGCTGGCTCCGATGGTCAGGTATATAAATGGAAACCCCTACATAATGAACACTTTCTGTTGGAGTTGGAGGGGCTTGTCCCCCTGCTATTGTAGTAGAAACTAATATAGTGATGCTGTGCCTCTTTTGATTTTTAGCCCAGTTGATAGTGAGGTGGTGTTTGTTCCGGAAAACCACTAGTTTTAAAACAAACATTACTAGTACTGTTTACAGGTGGGTGCGTATGGAATGGACTTAAGTGACCCCACAAAGGGCCCACTCTACTAAAGCAGAAAATGAATTTTCAGCTTTTGTTAACTTGCATTCTGGCCCCATAATCTTTTTTTGCAACAACAATTTTCACCTTCAACCAAATTTTCTTATTTGAAGAATTACCGTTAGATGTTTTTATCGGTTTATTCTTGTTCATTTCACATATTTAAGAGCTTCAAAGAATTTTTTTGGGCTTTAGTGATATTTTCTCCAAAAACAAACTCAAAGTCGCTTCTGCCTAAACAACCTAAAAACTGTTTCCCAAAGCAAGTCGGAATTGTTTTAAAAAAATGAATCTAATGCAAACTAAACCAACACCACCTTTATCTAATTCAAATGCTGTTAAGTCTTTAGATATTCGTCAGTCGATAACAAATATTAGAGGATGACAACTCTCCTTTAAAAAAACAAATATTAGAGGATCACAACTCAATATATGCTAGTGCACTGCTTTGGATTCTCAGACAGTTATGTAAAAACCCATCAGAATGATGTCCTCAGTATGCAATGGAACTCATTACATTTCTGTCCTGCTGTGTCTTCGTTCACATCACTGTTCCTTACGCGGCGCAGAAAGGGATGCCTCTCTGATTTTGTCAGACTGCTTTCGTTTGCTGTTTTTTGTACTATCCTCTTAGCAAATGCTGGTAAAGGATGAATGATGATGGGTTTGGAGGTGGTTGTAGTGCTTTAGTTGCTTAAGTTGTAAGACACACGGTCATTGGCTTGTGAAAACTGAAAACAGAACGTGTCAGAAGCGATTGATTCTTGAGTGGTTTGACTGCCCATTTAAACTCTCATCATTTCAAGTTTCTCGAGTAACCATACGTCAATCACTAATCAGTTATGGCCGGCTATATGTAATCTCTATATCCATTCTGCTTTATACAGGTCTACTTCATTCCACTACAATATAATTTGTCTTTCGCGACATGTTTTTAGATCTCTGTCTTTTCCAGTTATCCCTACTCGGATAATTAGTTTAATCCAAATTACTTGGTATGGCTTATACGTATTTGGTTTCTCTGTGTTTGATACTTAGCGAAGTTTGCATTGATTCTGATTCTGACTTGTTTTAGGTCATTTGAGATAACTTTCCTCCATTTGTTTTGGAAATGTTTCAAGGTAAAAGAAAGTGAAGAGAAAAGCAAAAGAGTTATTTAATTAAATTTTGCTTCTATTTGTTTTATTGCTTATTGCATAACCTTCTTTCAGTTGCAAAAGTCTTGGTCTTACCGTCTTTCTATAATTCTGAATTAATATCATTTCTGATATTTTACTGTGAACATTGTAGTCTATAGCTGTTCAGAAATGACTGGGAAACATGCTCTTGTAGCTGCTAACAACACGCAACTGTTTTTTAGGTTATACTTTATAAGCTCTCTATGGATTTTGTCGGGGCTACTGATGGAAATATAACCTCTGGAGTCCTCAAGAAATGGGTTTATGTTAGTCATGTGAGGGCCCATACACATGATGTGAGGGCCTTGACTGTTGCTGTGCCCATCAGTGCTGAAGGTTAGTTCATTTGTGTGCTTTTCTGCTTCTCCTTTGAAAATAAAGTTGATACTTTGCCCATTTTTTGAATCGATTTTTTTTTGCTGAGAGTCATCTTAATATAGTCCATTTGGTATTCATGCTGTTATATTGTTACTTTTTTTTCATTTTCCTTTCAGATGCCATAGTTGAACGGGACGAAAAGAGACCTCGATCAAGGTCGAACCCCCTTGAGTCTAATTACCATAAATGGGCACATTTAGGCGTGCCGATGCTTATCTCAGGTGGTGATGATACTAAACTTTTTGCGTACTCTGCGAGGGAGTTTACCAAGTTTTCCCCACATGACATTTGTCCTGCACCGCAGAGGCCGCATATACAACTTGCAATAAATACGATTTTCAATCAGTCTTCATTACTCTTAATCCAAGCGTCATACTGGATTGATATTTTGTGTGTTCGTGAAATAAATGGAGATGTGTCTAATAGCTGTGGTCCATCTGCTGGGACTGCCAAGACAGATCTGGTCGCCCGAGTTAAGTGTAAAGCTTCCAGGAAAATTACATGCAGTGCAATTTCGCCTTCTGGTGCCTTTTTTGCTTATTCTGATCCTGTAAAACCCAGCCTTCTTGAGCTTAAGAGAAGTGCTGCCAGCAAGAGTCCATGGGCAGTCAACAAAAGGCATCTCCCCTTGGAACTGCCATTTGCCCATTCAATGGTTTTCAGCGCTGATTCTTCTCGGCTGATGATAGCGGGGTGTGACAGAAGGGTTTACGTCAGTACCTTCTTTGTCCAATTTATCTTCTTTTTTATTTATCTTCTATTGTATGTTTTTACAAAAATTAACTGTACAATTTGCATCTTACTCCACTTGTAAGTTGCAGTGAGTTCATTTGCAGCTTTTGGCATTACTAAGAAATGCTTAGGAAGTTTTAGGACAATAGGGATCTTACTAAGGTTGGGAACCTTTGGTTAAGAATCATGATTTTAAAGCTAACCACCTTTGTTGTTGTTGAATCCCGCATCCCTGAACCCTTCCACCTACTTTATTATGGCTTCCTCTGCCTTGCCATCCTAGCACCAAACTGCATCATAAGGGATAATGAAGGGAGGAAATCTAGAATCAGGTCATGGAACTTGGTTGAATCGCTGAGATTGCCACTGGAGGGAGGTCGAAGTAGTGGGCTAATGGATAGGAAAAGGGGGAGCAAGCATGTGATGCTGGTGAATGGGAGGGTACGGTGGCTGCGGTTGGTGGGTAAGGGCATGGTCCTCAATGGAACTTGTCATATTCACCATTTAATTATGGTGTTGATCTTTTATCTTCGCGTGGATGTCAGATGTGAGAGCTGATTGACTGCAGATTGATGTCTGTCTGTGCATTCCAATGACTATTGCTTGTAGGAACTGTTTGATATTTAGGCTGTGAATTAATCTGAGGAATCGAATTGGTTACTTTTGTTTAGACTATTAATATATCTGAGCCATCAAATCTTGCAGCTTTATAGTTCCTGAAATCGCAGCTTTTGTGTTCTAGGTGGTGGATGTAGGAAGCTCCAAGATAGTTTATGTTTTTACACCTCGTCATAAAGAATATGCTGAAGAACTGTCTCCGACTGAACCTCCCATAACGAGACTGTTCACCAGCACTGATGGGCAATGGCTAGCTGCTATCAACTGCTTTGGAGATGTGTATATATTTAATCTAGAGATACAGAGGTATTAGGCATCCTCTCCTACATGTATTTAATCTGCCGTCCAGTATATATTTCCTTACCTTTAAATTTCACCTTTTCGTATGATATTTTTGAAAACTCTTTTCCTTTTCACGGGATACCTCAACTTTCTAGATAGGATATGCTTATTCTGCCATCATTTTGTACTCTCTTGTTTCTTTTGGGTCTGAATGCATTTTGTCATGGAGCAGGCAACACTGGTTTATCTCAAGATTGGATGGTCATTCAGTTATGGCAGGTGGTTTTACTCCTCAAAATAGCAATGTGCTTATAGTATCCACTTCGTCCAACCAGGTGTATGCCTTAGATGTTGAAGCTAAACAGTTGGGAGAATGGTCAAATCGTAATACATTTTCCCTGCCGAGGAGATATCAAGAATTTCCTGGAGAAGTGATTGGGCTTTCATTCCCACCTTCCAATTCGTCATCTGTCATTGTCTATAGTCCAAGGTATGTTTTACAGTTTTCTGACAAACTTGATCCTTTTACTTCAGATATTTATAGTTGTGGTCACTTTGATCATTACTTTTTAAAAATCAAAGTAACTTCGTAGTTCCTATAGAGAGTTTTATTAGGAATTACACTTACCTGAGAGAAAAGTAACACAAGCTGGATTTGCTAAAAATACTTGCACTATATAGGCTTCTTTTGAGATGCGAGATTTGACTTTTTGCATATGTCATGGCTTATTATTAGCATGTACCGGTAATCTGTGCTTTCGAAAGGCAGGTGTTCTGAGTTTTTTTCTTTCTTTTTACCCTCTACTTTGGGGAGGAGGCTGACATGGATATGTCCCTAAAATACTTGTTCACGTTAAACTTAAAGCTTATTGAATGGCTGGAAACGCAAGTAATCAGCAACTATACGTGCCGCTATGTTTCTCCAGTATTTTGTTGCATGCTACAACACTTTGCTTACCTTTTCATTGCAATTGACATGCAATATTGATGTCACATCAATTGCTAAGGCAATAAAAGTTTTCTGAGTTCCACTAAAATAATAACATCTGCTGATATTTATCCTACAGGGCAATGTGTTTGATCGACTTTGGGAAGCCAGTAGGCGGTGATGATGAGGCTGACTTAGCCAATCGTCAAGATATATCATTGAAGAAGCTACATAGTAGTCTTGTGAATGGAAGTTTGAAGCGTAAGTCAGAGTTGGAGACTAAACTTAGTGGTAAAAAGAATTTTGAGTTTCATCCTTTCAGAGATCCTGTATTATTTGTCGGACATCTCTCAAAAACCTCTACCTTGATCATAGACAAACCTTGGATTCAAGTGGTTAAAAGTTTTGACGCTACACCTGTTCACAGACATATTTTTGGGACATAACTGTTTTGTGTCAGGTGGTTTTTGTTTCAACTTACTAGGGATTTTAGAGGGGCGATTCAAGCCCTTTGCAATGGTAGATTTTTCTTTTATTGTCACTCGGGGAGAGGTGATGAAAGCATGTTGTGTAATGTATTCTTTTGATAGTCCAGTTACATGTGAAATCAATTTTGAAGTTCAATGTCATTCGTTTTATATAAAAGAGTTATCTTATGTAAATTCTTAGAGCTGTATACTAAAACTTTATATGAAATCTGAACGCGGGATTGACCACAGTAGCTAGGTGGTGAGTTTGCTTGTTCTAAATTGATTTTTTATATTTTTTAATGGCCGCTTAAAGCATTTTCACCACAGCTAGGTATTTGTTGTCTTTGATTAAGTCAATTTTTTAGTTGGAATCCCACCTATTAAAATTTATTAAAATCCCATGCCGTTTTATCTGTTTCAAAAGAATTAGAATGAGTATATTCCCGATGTCTTGCTTGTTGCACCTCAAATTTCACCCCAATCTTGGTTTAGAATTTGCAAGATTAAAAAGAAAAAAAGGAGAAAGGCCTAGAAGCAGTACTAATTTCTTATACGAACTTGTTGTTGGGATCGAAATAACATGGTGCATGCGGAAACTAACAATACAAAACTTGATGAACGATAAATCATGACGACAAAAGGAAAATATACTAAACTAAGCATAATAGTTTATAATTGTTTGATCAATTGATCTACATATGATAAAACTAATATAAAAGAAGAAAAACTATTGAGAGAAAATCTCCCCCTAAACAAAACTCTTTAATGACTACATTGTGGATTCTTTTGAATGAGAAGGAAGGATCCTTAATTTATAGAGGTCCAAACCTTTTCCTACAAGAAAAAGGACTAGCCAAATATGGAAGAATTATAGTTTTCTTCTACAAAAAGGAAATTTCAATTATGGTAAATATGTTGTCCTTTCCTTGAAGAAATAGGAAAATCAAATATGGTAAGAAAATCAGGACAATCCCTAACAATCTCCCCTTGGCCTGAATTTTCTTGACAAAGTTGATTTACCTTCTTCCCATAATCTTCATCACTGCTGCTTGCCATGATTAAAAATCGGTATAGGTTGAAAATTTTGGTATTGGTTAAAAGAAGCCCAAGTATGGGTTAAAAGGAGCCCACGTGTTAAGAATAAACATGGGTTAAAAAGAAGCTCATGCATTAAAAAGAAGCATGAGTTAAAACTGGCATTGGAACTCATGCGTTGCAAGTATGCATGACTTAAAACTGGCATTGGTTAAAACCGGCCAAAATATGGGTTAGAAAGAGTTTTATTCCAAAAGAGATGCAGCAGCAGACATTTTGAATACAATTGTGATTGTAAATTTATCTCCACATGTAGCATGTTGAATAAATCTTCATTATCGTCTTGATCTAGACACGCATTGAATGTGTCTTCAACCTCGTTCAACCATTGGCTCTGATACCACTTGTTAGGGATTTTAGAAGATATGCAAGCAGCAAGAAGGTTGAAAATAAGATTGAAAAATTGTCTCTAAAATTTTATTAATAATAGGGCTTTAAATAGCCAAATAAATAAAGTAGTAGACTTCTCCTAAAACTAGATTACTAGACTCTTATTATAATTAAAATTATGAGTCTTCTAGCAGACTCCTCCTAAAACTAAACAACTAATTATTCTAGAAAACAGTAGCAGTAACAGATGCAAAATCCAACACTCCTCCTTGCTTCTGTTGCTGCAGTCTAAAGAAGGTCATCCTCAATTCCTTCTTCTGCTATTAGTGCTTGTGCATGAGCATCTTTGAACTTGCACACTTTTGTAACATGGCCTTTTTGTTTGCAATTTCCACATAATGCATCAGGTCTCCACCAACAAAATTTTTCTAAGTGTGTTTTCTTTTTGCAATATTTGCAATAAGGATAATCGACTTTTTCTTTGTGTTTCGCATAAAAAATACCTTCAATAACTTTGTCTTGTCTGAAGGCCCTTCTTTGCTCTTGTGCTTGAAGAGCACTTATTAATTCTGCAACAGAGATGGTAGAGAGATCTTTAGACTCTTCCAGAGAAGAAATTTTGGATTCAAATCTCTCGGGAATTGTCACAAGAATTTTTTCAACTATCCTGTCATCTTTGAAATCCTCGCCAAGTAACCTGATTTTATTGACAATTAAAGAAATTCGGTCAGAATACTTAGCGATGGTCTCATCATCTTGCATTCTAAGAGATTCAAAATCTCTTTTCAAATTTAAAATCTGATTTTGTCTGCCTCGTTCACTTCCTTGATACTCCTGTTTGAGTGTTTCCCAAGCTTCTTTTGCTGTCTCACATGCAATGATTTTAGAGAAGATTGAATCTGCAACTGAATTTTGTATTATAGTTTTGGCTTTGTATTTTTTTGTTTTCTCATCTGAATGAGCTTTGATTTGGGCAAGGGTCGGATTTGGAGGAAGTGGTTGTATAAGTCTGTCTTCCATTACAACTTCCCACAGATCATAAGCTTCAAGATAAGATTTCATCTTCACTGACCAAATCTGATAATTTTCACCAGTGAAGGTTTGTGGGGTATTCAAAGAGAGACCGTTGCTTGCCATTGTTAAAAATTTGGTTAAAAATCGGTATGGATAAAAGTGGGTATGATTTAAAAGTGGTTGAAATTGGTTGTTTTTCCGCGAATTCAGAGATCCGTCAAGATCAATGGAGGCTCTGATACCACTTGTTGGGATCGAAATAACATGGTGCATGCGGAAACTAACAATACAAAACTTGATGAACGATAAATCATGACGACAAAAGGAAAATATACTAAACTAAGCATAATAGTTTATAATTGTTTGATCAATTGATCTACATATGATAAAACTAATATAAAAGAAGAAAAACTATTGAGAGAAAATCTCCCCCTAAACAAAACTCTTTAATGACTACATTGTGGATTCTTTTGAATGAGAAGGAAGGATCCTTAATTTATAGAGGTCCAAACCTTTTCCTACAAGAAAAAGGACTAGCCAAATATGGAAGAATTATAGTTTTCTTCTACAAAAAGGAAATTTCAATTATGGTAAATATGTTGTCCTTTCCTTGAAGAAATAGGAAAATCAAATATGGTAAGAAAATCAGGACAATCCCTAACACTTGTCTCGTTCTATGGTCAGTTACATTTGTTTAGGATGTGAGGAAGGTAAGGCTGTCAGGGGCATTTCGATATTTTAAGTGAGGAAATTGCAACTGTCCAATGATGAAGTTATTATGATCAATGCTTATGACCATGTGTACTGAAAATCTCGTTTTTCGGATTAGATTTGCTAAGCAGACTAGATTATTTCACTAGTGTGAGATAAGACGGTTTTTGGTCTTAGGTAAAGAATATAACTTAGTGCCTGAGACTCCTATGCATTGAATGTGCATATAAAGAAGAGTGAAAAACGTACGCGACTCTTCAAAACAGCGCTGTCATTTCTCATTAGAATTTTGAGGTGGAGGTCTGTTTCTGTTTTTTTTTTTTTTTTGTGAAAGCCAAATTGTTTAGCTACTATTTCAAGCATTACATTGATGTGATTTCATGTTCCCTTTTGCACATGCTTACTTTGACCCTTCTTGAATGTAACCACTTGAAAGAGAGCTGGGATGGCTTAGGATTGTTTGGTTGAGACTTGAGAGGAAATGAAATGGAATATATGATGTCAAATAGTGTAGTATAGCGGTATGCAGTGTCTCCATACTCTTAAAGAAAATGTCGCTCGATGTATGTCGGATTATCGGCTCCTTAGAAAATAGTGCATTTGGAGGATTCGACATGGTACGGGAACATTTTTGGAGAGAGATAGATTATAGGAACATTGGTTGAAGCTTGCAAGATGCTGATCATGGAGAATATGATCGGTTTGTTTTGCTTTGAATTTTGGGTGTCCAGATGCAGAAAAAGAAGACTAATCCAAACTATCATTTTCTAATTACTGTTGAGGATACTAGATATATTTTTGAGGTGTCTTGTCATGTAAAAGCCTTAATCTTGGGTATACTTTTAGAAGATTTCTGGTTCCAGATCTCTGGCTCTGCCTATAATTGTCTTTCATTCCAGACTGTCCTTTGTCATTAAACCATCGAATCATGTTATAATCGACACGTTCTATCGTATTATGAGCATACAATTTCGAAGTTGGTAAGAGAAGAAGAAAAACATGGTAATGAAAATTAAGGAGATCAACATTCTTATAGGTGTTATTTTAGAACAAGGCAAATTAGGAAAAGAGGTGGAAAAACTGAGATATATTTTATATATATATATATTTTTTCTGTGGGAGGCAATATAATGAGGTTAATTATAACAATCAATAGCACATGAATGGGGTCCCAATTGTCACTTTCACTTAGCAAGTTTAGGACCAACCATATTATTAACCTGGTGCTCTTCTTTCATGGCTCCAAACAATGTGCAAGTTGACAACATTATTCCAACCCCTCTTACTGCTTTGTCCTCTCCTTTTCTTGATTTGATGTTAAACATTCGAAACTTTGATTATTAGCAACTCTTGTTTAAGGTAATCCTCAAACATTCTTGGATTTTAATCCATTTTGTATCTCCTATCTGTGAAAGTACTCAAATGTCACATTTAACAAATAAAAAGATATAGGCATATACAAGAAATGGCTAAAAATTGCTACTATAGGGACTTGCACCAGATTTTTTGAGAGCACATAAGCTAGCTAGATTAATTATCTTTCTTATATAATACAGTAAAAGGTCCATACTTTGTTCAATATTGGTGTAAATTTTTTTGGACATTCAGTGTAATTTAACTTACTCCCACTATTTATCTTCCATCTCTATTAGGTTTTCAGTTGATAGTCTACACTCTACACCCTTGCGTTGAAATTAGAATTACCATTTTTTACCCAAGAAAATTACTATTTAAGTGATTTATAGAAAATTTTGCATCACCAAGAAATAATTAAAACTTTTTTTCATTGTCAAGAAATTATTAGAACTTTCCCGCAAGATATAAGTAAGGTACAATAAACTCTTGTGGCCCGACTCTTACCAAAACCTCATACATAACAAAAATTTAATACAGTTTCTCGTATAGATATAGATTAAAGCATATTGACAAGATGCCTTCAAGGTAATATCAAAATCCGCCCTAAAGTGCGGATGGGGTAGGGGTAGAAGTCTCTTGTCCATATATTTTGCTTAGGAGTATAAAATTCTCTTACTTAGTTGTTCTTCCTCAAGCTTATCTTCTTCTGATTTTGGGGGCAAGCAGGATTTTCACCAAGAAAAGTAAAATTTTAAAAAGTAAACATTCAAAAGATCAAGTAAATTTAGTATATACTAGTATATATAAGTATATAAAAAATTTACCTAATTACATATATAGTATAATTTTTTCTGATTATTTGCTTTTTTTTTCTCTTCCTATTTTCTGATTATTATGTTGCTGGTGTTATTTTTCTGTCTTCTTTTGATGTTACTGTTTCATTGTCTCTTTCCGTTTTCGTGAGCTGAGGATCTATCGAAACAATTTCTTTACTCTTCCGGAGTAAGGGTAAGGTCTACGTCAGTGGCGAAACCAGGAATTTACTCAAGGGTGTTCAAACTTAAAAGAAGTGAAAAAATTCTCCGAAAAAGAGTGTTCAATATATCATATATGTTATATACCTCTAAAATTTAATATTTTATCCATGTACGTAGCGTAATTTTGGTGGCTATTTGACTACCCTTTATAACAAATAGCTTCGCCCATAATCTACGTGTACACTATCCTTTCGAGACCCGACTTGTAAATTTCATTGGACTGTTATTGTTGTTGTATATATTGTATAATTTTTTTGGAAGTAGTATCACAGGTGTCCTCTTGAATAAAGGTAATTCTGTCTTCCTCATTTATAATTTCACATGCTCATTTACTAAGTTATAGAGCTAATTAATTGAGATTGGTGAAAATTATAGTTTTAATATGAAAAAGTAGTAGTTATCCTTAAAAAGATTCAAACATTTGCATGAGTCTTTGCTATGTACGTGCACGTGTGCGCACGAATTATTGACTACTTCTATAATAAAAAAAATTGTGTGCAAGGCCTAACTCTATAGCTTTTTTCCTCTTATTATTTCTTTTTTTAAACATAATATGTACAAACATTTATGTCAGCATCTAAGGAAAGCTTTTGACTTAAAACGGAACAAGTTAATAAAGAAAACAACAAATTTTTGGCAATAAAGAATCTGCGCCACAAGTTCTATTATTGAAATCAAGTTGACAGCTACTCCTCATCTAATTTAACTATGCAAGCATGCAACCTCTCCTCAATTATTGCTAATTCATATGTTCATTCTACATACAAAGACAATATATCAAAATATTTCGACATATATAGCTTTAACTCACCCTTTATTGACATCCAACTATAACTCAACTCATGTTTACAAGAAAAAATTTACTTGATATACATCGACAATATAAAAAAATATTTTTTTTAATTCAGAACGAAATTTGCTTTTGAAGAATATGATCCAAACAATAATAATACTATTTTAATAAAAAATACACTATTATTATAATAGTACTAGTGGATGACCAAATAAGTCTAAGTTATATATTCGATCACTTAATAATAAAAACCACTACTATCAGTCTATCATTATATTGAAGAGTTTTGAGTTATATTGCTATTACCATCAAAGGATGTGGTGCAGGGATAAGACTATTTCTTCTTTAATCGGAGGTCTCGAGTTCGAGCTCCGGTTATGGAGAAATATTTGGTAGGGAACGGAATAGGGTTTTATGCGGTGCAGATTCGGATATAGTCGGATTTCAATGTGAGTACCGGACATCGGGTGAGAAATAAAAAAAAGGAAGAGTTATATTGCTATTAGGGTTTTACATATAATATTTTAAAAACCAAAGCTGCACATTAAATTAGCAGAGACAAAGGGCACCTTCAATCACATGCAAACTGCAAGAATATCTACCTACATATGAAATGTGACATCTGGTCTTTCTCATTTAATGGTTTTTGTTTTGTATTGAATATGTGGCAATTGAGTAACAAGTACATCTTTGTTGGATGAAGATACAACACACATAGAATATCTATATTCTTTCACAATAGATGATCAATAACTATTCAAAGATATGTTATAAATTGCATTATTTCCTGCTTTAACAACCTTCCATTAATATAATTCTTTCATTCTAATTTGAATACTACTCCAACATAACATCCTCATCAATAATTACAAACTTGGTGAAATTTTACTGTATAACATTATTATTATAACAATTATTAGTGTACCAAGAAAGGAAATTGTCAGCACTCAGGATACATAGCTGGAGGTCTTGTCTTTTTCTTGAAATATGTCATGCTCCAAGATATGGGTGGCAATTCTTTAGAATCAAAGATTTTGGGAGGTTAAAAGAAAAATTCAATAATTGCACCCTCAATATAATATTATACATGGATCATATTTTTAGTAGATAGCTGTCATAGAACTAGGTGGGGTTGTGCCTTTTTGGTCCCTTTTGGTAGAAAATGAAACTTGAAAGGGATCAATCTTTCATTATTCACAATGTCTTGTTCTAGTTTTGAGTATATTACATTACCAGATTGAACCAACTCAATCAGCTAGCTATGCTGGCAATTCTCACAGTTACATTGTTACAACAATTTATTATTTCTCACACCACTCTGTAATAAATTGTATTTTTGCCACATTATCTAAAAGCAGAATATATAATACAATCACACCTTTCTACAATAACATCTTTATGTAACAGTCATTCACTAAAGTCAATTTTTTTTCCCGAAACCGATTCTTATGCAGTGGCGAAGTCAGGAAATTCAATAACGGTGACCAATGGGCTATGCAAGGGTGTTCAAAGTCTATTTAACAAGCAATATTTTACCTTATACGTAGGACCCGTTTGACCATGAGTTGTGCCAAAATAAATTTGGGATTTATTTGGCAAACTCTTGTTTGACCATAATTTTTTTCCATATTTTGGTAAAATCTGAAATCCCAAAATCACCCCAATTACTGATTTTGGGCCAAAATCCCAAAACTTGGGAATTTTATACATGTTTTTCCAAAATAAAGTTGGGAAATATGTTTTGAAAACGTATGTCCAAACACATTTTCATCTTCAAACCAAACTTCACCCAAATCAAATTTTCAAAACAAATTTGGGAATCTATGGCCAAACGCTAGCGTAGTATAATTTTTCGACGAAGGTGGTCAGTTGATCACTCTTGGGCCAACATAGCTTCGTCTCTGTTCTTATATTATGTTATAATATATGTTCTCTACAACAATACTTCACTATAATAATCAAAAAATTATCAGAATAAAATAAGATCATTATAGAGAGATTTGAATTTAGTTCCATTCCGTTTATTTTTTTGTTGGGAGATTCTTTGTTACACATTTTCAAAGTCAAATTAACTGTTGAAGAATAAGAGAATATGAGATAGTGTAAAGCTGCAAAAAATGGAAAGAACTTAATATTATTGTTACTATATATCTCCTGAATTGTGTTTTGGTGTGGGAGAGAGAGAAAGAAATAAAATAAAGACAGTTTTCTCTCTTCTTTTTTTTGACATTTATGTTTTAAAGTTGTTTCCCACTACATAGACAGGAACAATAACTGGGAGGAAGATTAATAAAAAATTAAAAAGAAAGAAGAGAAAGTAGGATAAAAACAAGATCCTCAGAAATCTAAAGCCTTTTTCCCTTTTTATGCTCCCTATTAACCCCTCAAACAACAATCTTCTTTTTCTCTCTTCAAATTGCAGCTGAAGACACAGAAAATATACTCTTTGCCAATTCTTATTGCCTTTTCCTTCCCTTCAATCCACCTGCCAAAAACACAAACCCAAACTATTAATTTTTGAATAAAAGAAAAATATGGCAGAATATAGACAATACTAATTAGTTGGTATTAAGCCTAGTCATGTTAGTATATTTATTTTCGTTCTAATTTTTACTAAGAGTCTTTTAATCATGTCATAAACTTATACTCCAGTAGATAATATAGAGAACTTCTAGCGCAAAAGAAACTACTAAGATTTATAATACTCAGATTGATATCGGCTTAAACGAAAACATAAATAATAAGAAATCGAATGCAAGGCTATTCCGGGTCGTCGAGCGTCTGTAGGCCTATCAGCTATGAAGTACGCATAAGCGGGAATAAGCTAAAAGGACGCTTAAAAAGCATCTAGGGTGTCTGTTTTCGGCTGGTTAAGGTCGATCATTTGAACTGACAAGTGTAGACTATAGCAGAAAGGGAGGGTAATCCGGAATCGTCGGTCTAACGAGTACCGCGTCTTCCCATTGAAGTAGAACCGTCTTCGCGGGGTCCAACTTATATAAAATTAAAACATAGTTGTTGTTATTCTATCTAGAACAAAATCAGCCCTTTTGCTCCATATTATTTTAGCAGCAAAAGAAATGTAATACAGCTTCTGTTTACTCACTAGATTTTTCTGATGAAGTTCTTCCACTCACTGATGTTTTCAAGAAACCAAAGTGCTTCCCTAAAACAGATTTACCCTGAAAGGAATAACACAATTCTCGTTGTCAATTTTATACTTAAATAAAAAATACATCAGAAAAAATAATCCAAGAATGACAATTACAAAAAGTAACCTTAGAATGTGTTTCAGATAAGTCAGCTACCATCTCCATAGAAGTTCTATCATTATATTCTCTGTTATCCTGTAATACAATAAGGGTATATATCAAAGTGAAATAAAGCAACATATTTCATATTTTGAGATTAAGAAAAATGACAGGAGTTCACGAGTTCGAGCCGTGGAAGCAGATTATTGTAGAATTACATGGTAAGGCTGCGTATGATAGACTTTTGTGGTCCGACCGTTCCCCAGACCCCGCACATAGCGCGAGCTTAGTGCATCGGGTTCGAGCCGGGGAAACAGACTATTGTAGAATTGCAGGGTAAGGCTGCGTACGATAGACCGTTGTGGTCCGGCCGTTCCCCATACCCCGCACATAGCAGGAGCTTAGTGCGCCGAACTTGCCTTTTTAAAATTAAAAAATAAGGTTGGGGTTGGACTGAACATACCTTAGGGAAACTAGAGAATGGAGAACTGGCAGTATCATCAAGATAAAGATTCTGTTTTTTGACATTTTGCTCTTTTATTTTCCTTCTCTCTTTTGGCTTAGTGTTTTCAGAAGCTGAAGGATAGAAAAAGTATCCATTTTGATCAAAGCAATATTCTTCATGAAAATGTGGTGGACCAGAAGAAGCATCAGAAACCATTGACATATCTTCATCTTCTTGATATTCATCTACATATTCTGTTTTACTCTTACCATATATACCATAATCAATATTTCTTCTGTTATATTGATCTTCAGAATTTGAGAGTTGATCTAAGTACATTGTCCATCCAGATTCACATCCACTACTACATTCAGAAGCTGATATATTCATACTTAAAAGAAAGAAGTGAAAATGCACCTTAATTACACTTGGTGTTTGTTGAAAGTAGAGGAAAAAGAATATGAAGGTTTTTGTTATTAATAGAGGAAGGAGTAAAAGATTAATATGGGTTGGATTCTGTTTATTGGTTGTGTATTTATAAGTGGGAAGAGAAGAAGAGTATGGTATATAAAACCAAACTTAGCACACTCAATAGTAGACTAGCTTTGTCCTTTGCTTTATCCTTTGGCCTTATTTTTTTTATCAATTTTGTGAAGGATCAAAACTTGCCAGTTGGCTTAGTCATGGGGTAGGGGAGGGGAGAGAGAGAGAGAGGCAATGAGTTTTTTGGCCACTTGCAATTGATATTTGGTACAACATGGTGATTGCAAGAAAATCATATGTTCAACAATATTTGTGCAACAGCCAGCCAGCAAATGCCAACCATTCCCCTTGCATTTTGTGCTTATTATTACTACCAATTACCACACTCCAATTTTTATCTGTTTTTAAGCCGAGAATTTATCGAAAACAAACTTTATACTTTTTCAAGGTAGGGATAAGACCTATATACATACTATCCTCTCTAGATCTCACTTGTGAGATTTCACTGGTTGTTGTTGTTGTGTCACTCCATTTTTTATCCATTTTGAGCCGAGAATTTATCGAAAACAAACTTTATACTTTATACTTTATATGAAGGGGAGCCTTGGCGTAACTGATAAAGTTGCTGCCATGTGCCCAGGAGGTCACGGGTTCAAGCCGTGGAAGTAGCCTCTTGCAGAGTAAGGCTGCATACAACAGACTCTTGTGGTCCGGCCTTCCCCGGACCCTGTGCATAGCGGGAGCTTAGTGCACCAGGCTGCCCTTTTTAAACTTTATACTTTTTTAGGGTAAGGGGTAAGACCTGTGTACACACTATTCTTCCCAAACCTCACTTGTGAGATTGTACCGGGTTGTTGTTGTTGTTGTTGTTGTTGTGCCACACTCCAATTTTTATCTGTTTTGAGCGAGAGTCTATCGAAAACGACCTTTGTACTTTTTCAGGATAAGGGTAATACCTGCGTACGCATTATTCTTCCCAGACTCCACTCGTGAGATTCTACTAGGTTGTTGTTGTACCACACTCTAATTTTTATCTCTTTTGAGCCGAGAGTATATCAGGAACAATCTCTATACTTTTCTAAGGTAAGGGTAAGACCTGCGTACACACTATCCTTCCCGGAACTCACTTGCGAAATTCTATTGCAAAATTCTATTGGATTGTTGTTGCTGTACCACACTCCAATTTTTACACTCTTTCACTTTCTTTTTATCACATCCATGTCAAAAGTGGACATCTATTTGATTATGGATAGAGTTCATTTTTGTATGGAACATGTTTTATTTAATATTGTAATTTTAGAGGATGAGATGAAACAGTCATAGTAAATCATCATCACATGCAAGAAAATTCCAAATAGTGGATAATATAGGATTCTGTTCATATTTATGTAATGACAAATCAGTGAGAATGCATTTGTCAAAAGGCCTTCTGTCATTGGAATTGAAGTTCAGACTTCAGACTTGTCTTCAAATCTATTTGACTGCCAAAAACTTAACAAAATAACAAGATTGAGCAACATAAAACAAGGTAGTGAGTCAGTAATAGCTTCATAAAGTGTAGGCAGTGGTGCTATATATGACATTATTAATGAGAGGCTTTCTTGGATCACTTATTGCTGACATAAGAGAAACATTTTAAAACAAAGTTTCCTTGACTAAATTTGTCTTTCTAAATTGGTCATAATTGGAGGCTTTGTCTTTGCAGCGTTTCCCAATTTTTCTTAGTCCGTGGTTACTTGCGTAGAATTTATATAAGCGGTCTTTATTGCTGATGTCGATGGTCTACTCAAAATCGTCTTTATTCTTCGCAAGATAGGAGTAAAGTATATATACACACTATGCTTTTAAGACCCTGATTATAAAAATATGCTGGATATATTGTTGTTGTTAGTCTCAACCTAGTGTCTCAATATGGCTTTTACATGCATGTCTTTACAATTTATGTTGGTTTAAAGCTTTACAGCCTATCTCAAATTGACATTTACCTTTGTATTTGGCCTGTTAAATAATTACATATTATTTTTTAAAATATTTTTACATTTACACACACATATGTAGAAAAATATTTTTGCAAAACGATGTCGGATGACACTAGGGGTGGCAAACGGGTGGATGGGGTCGGATGTGGGCGGGTAAAAAACGAGTAATGTAAAAGCGGATAAATTATTTAACCCGACCCATATTTAATACGGATAAAAAACGGGTTAACCGACAGATATCTATATTATCCATGACTCCTTGAATATGATCACTTTTGGGAGAATTTCGTGTTTCCCAAACTTGAAGAATCCCCAATTTAAGGCTTTACAAATGTAAAAGTTAAACACATTGGTTATCCATTTTTTAAATGGATAAAATAGTTCTTATT
This sequence comes from Nicotiana undulata, assembly GCA_005239495.1. Lineage (NCBI taxonomy): Eukaryota > Viridiplantae > Streptophyta > Magnoliopsida > Solanales > Solanaceae > Nicotiana > Nicotiana undulata. Next base: position 39,757 of record ML242788.1, read on the forward strand.
CATATTTGACCCATTTTTAAAAAGTTCATTATCCAACAAATTTTTTAACGAATAATTTGAGTGGATAACTATTTTCTTTTAACCATTTTGCCACCACTGAACAACACCTTCAAAAAGAGGCTCCACAATTAAATAGTCAGCTTGAATTATTGAAAATCTCCCATCTCACAAACCTTTTTTTTTTTGGTAAAAAGGGAAAGCCGTAGCCGCTACAACCTCTTCCACCGCCTTTACGGGTGAACACTATGTAGTGAATACTTTGTGCGCACTGAGTAAATCTCTCCCAGTGTAGTAGCCTACAAACCACACATGAAATGTAAACCGCATTAGACAAGCGCTGTGCCACAGGCTCAACCCAGAAGGCATTGCAAGTGGATTCGATCCCACCCTCCAAACTAACTAGGCAAGCCCGAGGGGTTATCTCACAAACTATAAATGCCAATTCTTGAAAAGTTAGTGCCATTGGTACAACATCATTAAGTAATTATTGCACTATATAGCACAAGCTACAATTTTGGCCACGAGAAAGAATAAAAAACAAAAGTTTCAAAGGTGAAAAAAAATATTACTAGTCTGCCGGCTTTAGAAAAAACAGTAAAACAATTTCACAAAATAATGTGTTTATTATTATAGGGGAAAAAGTAGGTGATATAAGACTAAAATGATGGGATTGGAAAAAAGCATTTACTCATAAGGGAATACTGGTGTAGGGTATCCTTTTAAAGTCATCTGGTCCTAGTTCCTAATCTCCTTTGCACATGCACTCTGCTGGCTTCTTGCCCCGCCCAAAACTACTCCTTTTTCTATGATTTATCCCACTAGGACTTGTGTTTTACTCCTCTACTTCTTTTCTTTTTCTTTTTTTCTTCAATACATCCCTATATATTTTTATATTTACATCTTTAACCAAGCAATTTATAAGTAGGTGTTAGCACAACACCAGTTCCAAATAACAACTGTCTGAACAGAGAAGCACAAGACCATTCCAAATAACAATTGTCTGAACAGAGACGGGTCTAGAATTTTTATAACATGGGTGTCAGTGGCGGAACCACTTTATAGGAATGGGTGTTATTGCAGGAAAAACACACTGTCTAGGTAGGTATTTTTTTATTATGTATATATACTATGTATTGACTTCCCTTAATTTTGTAGTATGTTTACTTTTATATATTTCGATACGCCTTAACGAAAATTCTGGCTCCGCCACTGACGGGTGCACCACTTTTATGTTTTTGATTTCTGAAGTAATAATTTGTATATATTCAATAGATACCCCAACGCAATCCATTAGAAATTCCACGAATCTTGGTGAATAAATCCGACGATTGGAGTTGAATAAAAACTACTGAGTTGGACCGAACCCATAATTTATATTCTAGCTTGCCCCTGTATCTAAAGCAAGCTATTCAATTTGAGCAGAAGGGTGAAAGAAAGCCTAATCGCCATATAGGGTGGGACTTCTTCAGCCAAGTGGGCTAAGTATCCAAGTGTTCCACATTGGACAGAGGTTTGGACAGCTTATAAGTTGTCCGCAACTCTTTATCTCATGAGTTAACTTTTGATATCGAAGTTAATCATGTGACTGACAGAATCAATTTTGTCTTGTCTTGTTTCCAAGCCATTGCCATAGTTGGTCCGCAAACGTTCACCTCGTGACCTAACTTTTGGGTCGATGTTAGGCGAATCCGTAGTAAGAAACTCCAATTCTGAGTGAAAGATATTTGGGAGACTTCTTGACCGAGTCTTTTATCCAATTACTCCAAGTTCAAATAAGAGCAAGAAGTCAACTTCAATATCATAAGTAAAAATTGGAAGTATGCTATATGATAATTGATACAAAGCTAAAAGAATTGTAGTTTGCGCCTTTTTCAACATTGCTTTGACTTTTAACCAGCAAAGAGTGACGATGCAAATTATGGGCAATGCAGCAAAAAACTTGGCTTTAGCAATCCTATGTGGTCCCTTGAAAAGATTAAGGTTAAGATTTGTCACTCACTTGAAATTTTTTCAAACTCTCCTTTATGTAAGAGTCTCACTCTCACAAGTCACAACAAGACAATTTAATATCTTTTTTCAATGGTGACCCCAAAAAGCCAGCTAAAAGACAAACATCCAAGTCCACATCAATGGAGTCAAATCTTCCATACCTTATTATGGAATGGGAAAGTCTCCTTTACTACATAAAAAAGAATATTCATATGTTAACCTTCATATCTAAAACTGGTTTAGGGAAGATCTTTAACTTCTTCAATATACATATTTCGCATAATTTGTATAACTAGGATATTGCAGATTAAGTGTAACCAAATGTTTTCTCGAGACTAGGGGGCAAGATTAATTGTTAACAATAAGGGGAAAAAATGAAAAATAGTCAGATTTACAATTGATAATTGGAAAACAGTCACGGTTTCAAAAATAATCGAAATTTAGCCACCTTTTCATGTAAAGATAAAATATGAACAAAAAACTCCCTCACAAATCCGGAAAATTTTTCGCATAATATGCTGGAGTTCGAATATTTTACATATGTGCTGGAATTTCATAATGTGTTGGAGTTCCAACATAATATGCTGGAAGTTTATATGCATGAGCCCCATAATCCCGCATATATTATGCTGGAACTTTCCGTGTGCTGGAGTTCCAACATAATATGCTGGAAGTTTATACGCAGGAGCTCCATAATCCCTCATATTATGCTGGAACTTTCCGTGTTTCAGCTATTTTTCAATAACTTTGCAAACATTGGCTATTTTCTAAATTACCAATTCGAAAATTGACTAGCCCCTACTGTTTGCACTGTAAAAAAAAAATGCTCAAAGTTTTAGAAAAAGATAAGTACATATTAAGCAGGACAGTAGTAGAACAAGAGGGTACAATTTTTTTTTAAAAGTAACAATAAACAATAAACCTCTTAATTCAAAAGGTACTATATATTTCTAATTAATCTTAATTTAGGTAGAAAAAGAAAAGAAACTTATAATTATAATATATAATTGGGATTACCATTTGTGTGTCTAAATCAAGAAGGGTATATAGGCATCTGAATAATAAATGTGGAAATAGACCTAACAAGAAGAGGTGGGACTATCGTTCTCAGAGTGACAGCCAAAATTCACCATTTACGCACAAAACAATCTCGTTATGTCCTTTCGGAAAAAAACTGAATATGGGCAAAAAAAATTCAGAAAATTGTTTCTACGTAAACTATATCTCAGTTAGTTTCAATCTGACAAGTCACAAACATAGCCAAAATGTTCTTATTAGCCCCCACTTTCTATCTACTGCATATATGCAAAATTCTTTTTTTCCCTATAGTTACTGTTTTGTTTGTAAAAGTGTAAAAATGCTTTATCATTTTCTTCTTGTGGTTGAACTTTACTGTTGTACTGTTTCAAATTATTTTTTGTGCTACAAACAACCGTCACAATTTGACCTCAGATTGATGTGTGTCTAATGTTGAGGGCCGTTTCTGTCGAAATTCAGGTCAAGATTAGTCGTCGCCGCGTTTAAATATCTTCTGTCGCACATTTTGTTATGAAATACTCCCTCCATTTCAATTTATGTAACTTGTTTGACTGGCCACAGAGTTTAAGTTAAAATAAAGATTTTTAAAATTTGTGATTCTAAACAAGTCAAAAGGGCCAGCGTATTTGTGTGGTTATAAAAGTTTCTCATTAAAAGTAGAATTAAAAGTTTAAGCTAAATTTTTCCCAAATTTAAAAAAGGAGTTAATTCTGTTTGAAACGGACCAAAAATAAATAAATCACATAAACTGAAACGGAGAGAGCAATTGATAACTTGAAGATTTTTGTATTTTTATTTTACGACAACAACAACAATCCAATAATGAGTTTTTATTTCTAATTTATCAGATTTAATTTTATCGCACTGCTAAGTGCTAACAACTAAATCTTTGATTACGGGACCAAAATCCGTTGTCCTATCACTTGGTCATGCACATGGCTATAAACTCACGTTGTCGGAATTTGAATAGCTGGGACCAATAAATGATAACGGAAGCAGGATTTTCACTAACAAAATTCAAAACATAAAAAGATAAACATGCGAAAAAGTTAAAAATACTCAACATCTAATATGTTTATTGAAATAAAAATTTGACCTTATATAGATCGTGCAATTTTCAGCGAAGGGAGTTTTGCTGAACCTATTTTCGCCCACCTAACTTCACCCCTGCCAGCAAAGAATAGTACAAGAAGCAAATCTACCTTAACTAAGCTCCCGTTTGGCGATTGATATTGGCTTCATTTTTGAAAAAATGAAATTGAAAATAATGTTTGTTTATGAAATATGATTATATTTTGGGAAAAAAAGATTTCAAAATTTTTCAAGTTCCCAAAAACTAGTTTAGGGCATTTTGGACTAAATTTTTTCTTGATTTTCGTATAAATGCATGTCCAAATACAACTTCAACTTTAGAAATTTATTTTTTAACATAACTTGAAAAACTCCTTTTCAAGTTTCAATCAAATCTACGCCGAAACGCTTGCTCAAACGGTTAGAATAGCTCTCTTGTGACACACATTTTATGATACACAAAAGTGACTCCTAACATTTCATAATATAATTTTTGTCAATTCTCATTTTCCCTCTATTTTCAACTCAACGATGTCATTTTTTTATATTTTTAGATTTGCTATTAAAATTTAGAAAAAAGGGAAAAAGAATATTGGGGAAGTAGAGAAAAAAATGAAGAAGGTAAAGTGGACCAGCATCGTACTGGATACTGACTTGGTTTAGTCCATGGACACACGTGTGCTGTTCCAAAGCCATGTGCTTCAGTATCTTGTGTCAATCAAAGGTTTCCATTTTCACTCCTCCTGCTATATATTTATTTCAATATTAAACAGAATTCTTTGAAGAGATTAATATGACCCCAATTAATAATTGGATACGTACTCTTTCGGCCCTGATATCCGGAATCTAGATTCATTATTTAATTCACTGTTCCCATGACAAAACAAATTTCTCCATTATTTAATGTGGTAAATAAATTTAACCATGAGGGGGATTTGATTTGGTTTTGGTTAGTTACAAAAATTAGGAGTACTTGTTTTTGTAAAAAACTACATTTTTGTTTTCTTTTGTTTCTGTAAGATATTTTAGTTGTCTTCGAGTGACCTATAAGTAGTGGTGGTAAATGAGCGGGTTAAAAATGGGTTGAGCAAGAATGGATTGAGTCTCAACCCGCCCATATTTCATGCGGGTGAAAAATAGATTGTGTGTCAATGGGCGGGTTGAATATGGGTTAACCCATATTATATAAGTGTATTTTTTTTCTAATGCAATTTATACGGGTTGTATTTTTTTTTTCCGGAAAATATTTTCTAATTTTCCCATGTTTGGTTGACTTAAATGTTATGGAAAACATTTTCCTCATCGACTCATTTTCCTCCAATTGGAGGAAAATTTTTCTCTTGAAAGGAAAACATTTTCTAAAACTCTTCTCAACTTTCCCCACCATATTCCTTACCCTCACCAACCCACCTCATACTCACCCACCTAACCCTGTGAATACCTAATTTTTGCATGTTTTTAATACTAATATTTGGATGACTTTTAATTGTTCGTGCATTTTTATTTGCATTCCTTTATTAAAAATTCCAAAAATATTAATTACCTTTTATTTGTATATATTAGTTTGTATCTTTAAATTATATATCCCAAAAAGATTTTTCTTTCTACTTGTATAATTGTTCTAGGACTAAATAAGATGATTAAGGATTAAGGAATCGGGCTAGTGTATTTCAATTAAAATTGAGCCAAATTGGCCCAAAATTATAAGCCCAAAGAGCTCACAAACCCAGTCCACATGGGGCTGCCAGGGGGCGGGTCAAAACGACGTAGTTTTGGATCAAAACTACGTCGTTTTGGTTAAGTGACAAAGATTTAATCTCATCCATTCATAGATCCTTGATCCAACGGTCAAAAATTGATCTTTATCCTAAGTATTTAAAGTCTAAGGAAGCCAAAATTTAGCCCCTATTTTCCCTGTTATCTTTTCTTCCTCCTCTTTCCTCACTCTCTCATCACTCTCCCATCTCTCCCCCTGCTCCACCCGCCGCCGCCCGCCGGAATTCTCCACCGGCGGCTGCCGTCGTCCAAACCACCTCAAAATCTCACCATATCTTCCTCTCACTCTCCTCTTTCCGGATCCAAGCCCCAAATTTCCTAAATCTCTCTCCATCCTTACGAATCTTCATAAAATCCGAAACCCTAGCCTCTTTTTCTTTGAAATTTTGTCTAAGTTTCAGTGACTCACCCCCCCTAAAACCTACATGAACTTGTACATATCAAAGAGGTCTACACTTCCCCTACAAGTTCACCGAAAAAAAAACCTCACCACCACCGCCAACCACCTCCACTGCCGCCGACCCGCCACCTCGCTGTCACTCCGCAGCCTCCGGTTCTCTCTTCACACTGGCCTTAAAGCAAGGTTTTGTTGTCGATAGCCTCCAATTCTCCGAGTCATGGTTTCGAGGAAAATCAACAACGGAATCTTGCTCGAGCCGCACCACTGTCCCCCTATTGTCTCACTGCCTAACCGTCGCCACGCCACCGCTGTTCGAACACTCAAATTCGGTAAAGCTCAAACTTTAAATGTTTTGAATTTTTCTATTCCTTTATCATTTTGTCGTAGTTTCGTTGTAGTGTAAATGGTGTTAACGTTCGTTTTGGTTAGCTTTCAGTCTAGTTTCTGATTTTCATGTTTGTTTTAACTGAATTGGTTATTCTAGTTTACCTCATCATTGATATGTTTTGGCTTTACTTAGTTGTTTGAGTTCTGATTTCATGTGTAGTATTTCTGATTTCGTTTTTGTTTAAGGTCGTGAGTTTCATTAACGTCTTCACTTATCAATGCATCATTTTTTTTCAATTTAGTCATTAGGTCCTAAGTTTCTTTTTGTTGAGTATTAGTTCAAGTGTTGAGTCTAGTTATGTGTTCTTTCTATCTTAGATTGGTTTAAATCACATGGTTGGTACTGATTTTGTTAAAAGTTGAAGAGTAGATATGTTTGATCATGAGTGTAGGGCTTTTGTTTGGTTATTTTCACTATTGAGGACTGTTTTGGAGTACATTACTCCAAAATTCTGTCCATATTTGGTAAAGAAAAACTGTTCATTGAACAAAAATCTGGTTTTGGACACATTTTTGGCCAAATAAAATCTGTCCCCAAAGGCCTTTTTCTCCTATATAAAGAGGAAATCTGTCACACTATTGGAGAACACTTTTACACTCTAAAAAACACAAAATCTGGGAGGAAAAATAGCAGCTGAACATTCCAAAGTAAGCTAAAAAAAATGAGTTTGAGTTTTTTTCTAAATCGCTGAACTTATGGCTTGAGTTTCTGGGTCACTTATGGTTTAAAAGATCGTTGTTTGGTTGCTGTTTCCACTGCTGGAAGTTTACTAGTTTGCTGTTTTCTTTAGTTCATTCTTCTGGAGTTCCATCTTTGCTATAGTTTGATTTTCAGCCTTTCAGGTAACTCTAATCTAGTGTAATGCAGATTTTCAATGTCTATGAACCTGTTTCTGTTATTTGAAAATGCTTGAAAAGACTTGAAGAAGAAATAAATGTTTAAATGTCTCATATATGTCTCAAGTGTGTAGAATCCGGTATAAGAAGTTAAAAACACTACCTTCCTTTATAGATTTGCTGAAACAACATCTCACTACTCTACTTTTTTTTTTGTCTTAAGAATTGTGTATCGCGGGTTTCTAGGCTCTTAAGTTTGATTTTCTTTAACAATTGTTGGAACCTATGATGTTGGTTCAAAGCGGAGGCGGTATAGTTTTCAATAGAAGGTTATGTAGTAATAAAAGTAGTTTTTTGTTACCACTAAATTGTAGAAGTATTCTTATCTTTATCCTAGTAAGATACTTTCCCGTGAGTTATTTCTTTATTTTACGTCGTTATATTAGATTACATTTTTAGGTGTCATGGATTGTATGTTTGCTTTATGCCTTTGGTAAACTATACTTATGGACGTGTTCTTTAGTTTCGTATAATAATATCCAGTAGTTTTTTTTTTAAAAGAAGAAAAGGAAAAACCTGTTTAGAGTAAAGGATTAAGGGGTATAAGCATGGTTTGATAGCTGGACCGTGTATATTAAAATTTGGCTCTGGAAATATTAGTAGCTTCATTCGTCTATTGTATTTCGTTTTTACATGTTCTTGTGTGTTGGATAATGTTATGACATTATGTTAGTTAATTAAATTGGGTCAAGCATTTTTAATCTTATGCCAAAATTTAGGATATAATTCTACCTGGCCCTCAGTTGTGTGATTGTAAGGGAGTATGTATTAAGTTTTAAACCCATGTAGTTTCATGTTTGTCCTTGTTTGTTTCCAAGCTAAACCCTTTTCTTTCTTTTTTTTTTCTTTTTTTCCTTTTTATCGGTCACTGTTTGAATATGATTTTATCGGTCACTGTTTGAATATGATTTTCTATAATTTTATCAACCTATCCCTCACATTTTCTATAATGCATCAAGAGGTTGAATATGATGAAGATGAGGCTGCTGAAGAAATAAAAAGAGAGTTGGAACAATTTGAAAACAAGCCTAAGCCTAACCTCAATGAAACTGAGTCCGTTAATATTGGAAGTCATGAAAAAGTTAGAGAAACAAATATAAGCATTCACACTGAACAATAAACCAGAGATGCCTTGATTCAACTTTTATTTGAATACCGAGACGTGTTTGCTTGGTCTTATGATGATATGCCGGGTTTAAGTGCTGATCTAGTGGTTCATAAGCTTTCCACGTATCCTGATTTTCCACCAGTCCAACAAAAGCAACGAAAATTTAAAACGGACGTGAGTGACAAAATCAAAGAGGAAATAAAGAAGCAGTTGAGTGCCAATGTGGTCAGAGCTGTCCGATACACCACCTGGGTGGAAAATGTTGCGCCTGTGCCAAATAAGGATGGAAAAACTAGAGTCTGTGTTGACTACCGAGACCTGAACAAAGCAAGTCCAAAGGATAATTTTCCGTTGCCAAACATCCACATTCTTGTAGATAATTGCGCAAAGCATGAGATACAGTCGTTCGTGGATTGCTATGTTGGGTACCACCAAATTCTAATGGATGAGGATGATGCAGAAAAGACCGCGTTCACCACTCCATGGGGTACTTATTGTTACAGGGTCATGCCATTCAGTTTGAAGAATGCAGGGGCATTTTACATGAGGGCCATGCCCACCATTTTTCACGACATGATGCACAAAGAGATTGAAGTATATGTCGATGATGTCATCATAAAGTCAAAGACACAGGATGATCATGTGCGTGATTTGAAAAAGTTCTTCGAACGGCTTCGAAGGTATGACCTTAAGCTTAGCATTTGGGGTTCCATATGGGAAACTCCTTGGTTTTATATTCAGCCGAAGAGGCATCGAATTGGATCCATCTAAGATAAAGTCCATTCGTGATCTTCCACCCCCGAAGAACAAAAAGCAAGTTATGAGTTTGCTCGGGAGGGTGAACTACATCAGTAGGTTCATTGCTCAGCTCACAACCATGTGCGAGCCCATCTTTAAGTTGCTGAAAAAGGATGCTGCCATCAAGTGGACGGACGATTGCCAAAGAGCTTTTGACAGGATCAAAGATTATCTGTCGAAACCCCCTGTACTGGTCCCACCTGAACCTGGTAGGCCGTTGTTCTTATATCTATCAGATAATTCATTTGGATGTTTTCTGGGGAAACATGATGCAACATGCAAAAAGGAACAAGCAATCTATTATTTGAGCAAGAAGTTCACCAATTATGAGGTTAAGTACACCCTTTTAGAGAGGACATGTTGTGCCTTGACTTGGGTCGCTCAGAAGCTGAGGCATTATCTATTGGCCTACAATACTTAGCTCATATCCAGAATGGATCCTTTGAAGTACATCTTCCAAAAGCCAATGCCCACTGGCAGGCTCGCGAAATGGCAAATTCTGCTCACAGAGTTCGACATCGTCTATGTCACTCGCACCGCGATGAAAGCACAGGCTTTGGCAGATCATTTGGCAGAGAATCCAGTTGATGATGAGTACAAGCCACTTAGCACATACTTCCCAGACGAAGAGGTCAACTCAATAGAGGAAGTAGCTCTGGATGACAACCACGTATGGAAAATGTATTTTGACGGGGCTGTCAATATCAAAGGAGTTGGGATCGGGGCAATCCTTATCTCACCTATTGGACAACATTACCCTGCAACGACCCGACTTCGATTCTTCTGTACCAATAATACGGCAGAATACGAAGCTTGTATCATGGGTCTAAAAATGGCCCTCGATCTGGATGTGCATGAGCATTTGGTTACGGGAGATTTTGACTTGCTTATCCGGCAATCCCAAGGCGAGTGGGAGACTCGAGACATCAATCTTATTCCATACATGCAATGTGTACAAGACTTGAGCAAAAGATTCAAATCCATCGAGTTCAGGTAC